>CM031874.1:1856610-1899029 GCA_018697195.1 Certhia americana | reverse complement strand
TGAGATGGGGGAGGCGCCAGGAAAAAATCAGTCTCCCTGCAAAAGTCTCCTGTAACTACATCCCCTGGCATTCTGAGGAAAAACTCTTTGATTTCACTCGACAGCAGAATGAGAGGGAGAAGCCAGCGCGCTGGGGGAAGCAAGGCCCACAAACTGGATTCCAGCGGGCGCTGCATCCCCGGAAGTCCCTCCAGAGCAACGAACTTTAGGCATCAAGTTCCCGCCCTGCGCCCCCTCGAGCTGTCCCAAATTCCCGCTACGGGTACCCGCAGGCTGGGGGGCGGGAGCGACGTTGCTGCACCGCAATGTTTACGAGCTGTCGGTTTGGCCATGGCCGTGTCGTGCCATGATCTCGGGGTGGAGCTCGGCAGGATGGGGCCAGGGACCGCGGGCGCCGCTCCCACAGCACCCGCGGGGGAATTAGCGGCGAATTTTTTCAAGCATCTGGTGGGTGAATATTTATGAACTAGGAAGCAAACAAACACGGGGAAGGCTCAATGGAAACTGAACCATAATACTTGCAGGTGCTAAAACAGTCACGGAACCCGTTTCTTCCTGCCGGCTGCAGGGCAGGAGCAGCGTGGCCCCCAGCGGACAGTGGTGGTGGGAGGGCGCAGCAGAGCACCATCAGCCAGCCAATCCCAGCAGGGCCAATGAAGGTCAGGGCGGGTGAAACCGGGCACAGCGGCATGACAGCACGCTGAATTACCCCCCCGGCTGCGCTCCAGCACTCAAATGATCAGGATCTCCTCAGCAGAAATCCCAAGCCTAGGTATTTTTGAGAAATTCAGTGTGTCCCTGCTGGTGAGTCTGATGATGAAATTGACTTCTTGCTTCATGCATGTGGGCAGCTGGGGGGTGGCGGAGAGACTTATACGGCCAGGAGAGGAAGGATACCTCTGGGGGATTGTTCCTACAAGGGTCAGAAATTTGGGATCTTCCACAAGCAGTGGCCCGGGCCTGCCATGACGTTGCGGACCAGCACGGCATCACGAGAGGCTGGGACTCGTTAGGCAGGATGTATTTCTTCAATTTCTCTGCATTTTATTTGGTTTGATTTATTTTAAATTATTTTAAACATGTTTTTCTGAAGACTCCCTGGGGCCTGTGTGCTTCTCGTTACGGGACTTGAGCAAAGCCAGAGCAGAAAGGGAAATAATTACCAACCAAGCTGGGATGTTATACCACATAGAGGGGTTTTTTTGCCAGCCCCATCATGCTGACTCAGGACCATCCACCCACACTCAGGAACCACTGACAAGCCAAAAGCAAGATTGTGTTCCACAGCCAATCTCAGCCCCTGGCAGCACAGCATGCTGTCCTTTCGCTAGGCGGGTGCTACCTTTGTGTCACACACAAAGCTTTGCTGCGTGACTTGCCTGTGTCCCTGCTCTGCCAGCATCAGGGGGGGGGGGGAGGACACTGGGAAGAAACCGGGCAATTTATTAGTCTTATTGCAGGAGGGTCGTGCTTGCAAGGGGCAGTTTGATAACTTGATTTCCCCATAACAGAGCGAGCTCAAATACCCACATTTTCCGGATTCCCTGTATGATGGTTCCAGCCCTGTCCTGGTGGGATTTTGCCCTGCCATTCCCAAAGTGACAAGCCCCAACCCAGTGAACAGCAGAACCTGGACCACAGAGCCAGATGAGAACCATTGCTGTCACCTCCGGGCTTGCCAAACAGAAGGATTTCTAAACGGGCTTTTGAAGACCGATGTGCCAAAGTATTTACCCGTAAGATTTCCTTACGTAGGAAGTGCCCTGAGGAGCAGGGAATATATCTTCCCACTCCTTGTCTGTATAGCAGTGGGAGGATGGGGGATCCTGGGAGCTGCTCAGCAGTGTACCCATGGCCTGGGCCAGAGACACACAATGCCTGCACGTATTCTTGGCAGCTGCTGCCCTGGAGTGAGTTTTCAGTGGGATACAGCATCAAAGCGCCTGCATTACCTATTAGAGGGCATTCCAGGCTCCAGAACCTCGGATTTCCAGAGGGGTTTGCAGGGTTGCTGGTTTCCAACAGTGCCGTAAGCCTGCCCGGACGCCCCACTGCTACCACTGGGCAGTGGATGTGGAGGGAAGGGGGCAAACCTTCCCCAGATGCAAGGGCTCTACACTGGGCTGCTTGCACATCCCCAGAGGAGGCAACAGCGCGAGGCGTTGTGGGTGATCCCTCCTGCTGAAGAGGAATCCAGCAAGGAGCCCAGGTCTGTGCGCGATCACGCTCCAGAAGGCACACCGGGAGAGTTCAACATGCCAATGGGAATGATGCAAATGAACCATTCTGTAGGAGCTTTCAGGAGTCCATCCCCCTTCCAGCTCCAATCATCCCTCCTGCAGTCCAGGGGGCTGGGCAGTGGGTGGGGCATACAGGTCTCATCCATGGGTGGCACAGAGCAGGAGGAGATCAAATAAATCCCGTTGACAACAGGAGATGATGCTGGATGGGTTCACACAGAGGCGTTTCATGGGGAATGCTGTCAGGGTGGCATGGGGATGAGTGAGGCAATGCCGCGGCAGCGATTCAGCTGCGCTCCTGGAGGACTGGGGCTAAATGGTGAGCTCTGAAGCAAGCCAGTGCTCCTAGGGGCTGGGAGGTTTGGTCCACGGCACCGGCAGGGTGTCTTGGTGGGGCACAGAGTGGGAAGAGAAGGGGGTGAGGGATGCATAGCTCTGCAGAGAAAATCCATATCAACAATTTAATAGGGCCTAGGCGAAAAAAAAAGTTCGTCCCGCTGGGATCATCAGGGAGAGCTTTCAAGGAGTTAATAACAAGGAAAGCAGACTCTTGCCAGCCAATACCTTCGTGCTGGTTGGGGGAGTGTGCCTGGGAGGGCAGGTTGGGCAGATGATCAGCTGAGAGGGCCCAATCTGCAGTGAGGAGGAGCTGCCAGGCACCAGGGCGTCTTCTTGAGGAAGGGCTGTCAGGCGAAGCCCCTTGCAGGCATTTGGAGCAGGGGCGTCTCCCTGCAGACCAGCCCTCCACCCAACGCTGGGCTGGGCGAGCAGGCTTCCTGTTCCTTCAGGGACGGTGGTTATTAAGCTAAACAAGGAATTGTTGAGTCTTTAACAAAGATAGGAGGAGGCCGGCTGCACGCTGACTGGAAGGCGAGCGGGGGGAGGCTGGCACAGCCAGCCCACCAGGTCTGGGGCTCACTCCTTGCTTGTCCTGGGGCTCCCCTGGAAGCACAGAGGCCAGATCAAGCCCAGAGGTGCTGCAGAAGCTGGTGCTGTGCTGGCAAGACGTTTGCAGCAGGGTGTTGGGGAGGAGTGGGGATGAGGACCTGCACTTCCCTCGTAGGTTCACCCCTTCCTTCCCTGCTGCACAGGTTTTAAACAGTCCCCACAGGGGGTGAAGGAGTCATACTCTCAGCACCTTCCCAGTCCTCCTCCATTGTTTCCACCTTCCACCTATTCTACACCTCCAGCCTCAACTTTCCATTCTCCATCTCCCATCCTTCATCTTGCAATTTTCTACCCTCCATCTTACTATCCTCAATTACACAACACCGTTCTCCACTGTCATCCTTTCCCTCTCACTTCTGCCTACCCCCAAGCCCCCAGCAACAGGTGGATTGGAACAGCAGAGAGAGCTCTGCCCTGGGTGTGCAGAGACTTTGCACTGCCCTGCACCCCATGAAGGGGCCGGCCTTCTCCCAAAGCTGGCAAGATGTAGTCCACCCCTCCTCATCCCTCTGTTCCTTGTCACCATCACCATAGCCAGGTGACGCTTCAAGCAGAGACAGGGTAAGACAGCCTTGGCGGGCAGGGCTGGCCACAAGGGCAAATTCCTTCCCGCTCAGTGAGTGCCTGCTGGTGCACCAAAGATCCCAGCAAGGACCAGCCAGAGGATGGGGGTGACACTCCCAAGGTATTTTATAATGAGGGAGTGCAGTCTCCTTGAGGGCGCAGGTCAAATTCACAGTTATTAGACTTAGTTAAATGTGGGTTTTAACAACCATCTGCTTCCTTGTTATATGGGCAAACAATCCCATACATTGAAATTAAAAATACCATTTAAGGCTTTATTGCACCAAATGGCCTTTAGGTTTTTTTTTACTGTATCTCAACAAAAAAAAAAAAAAAAAAAAAAAAAAAAAAAAAGGAAATGTCCCATTTCCATCGGTCATAGCAGAAGACTTGGGACTGAAGAGTCTCCAGCCTTCCCTTGGAGGTTGGACATGGTGCCATGTGGGTGTTTCAGCCCTGGGAGAACGGCACTGGAGCCAGCCAGGCTCCACATGGACCCCGAGGATCGTTCCTCCAGGGGCCCCTAGGTGGGGTCAGCCCACCTGCAGCCTAACTTGGAGGAGGGCGCTGAGCCTTCCCGGGCTGATGTGTGTGGCCATTTCCTAATGTGGACTAGAAGTAGGGTGAGGTCGAACGAGAGCTACTGATAGCTCTGGGATCTAAACGGGAGGGTAATAACATCTCAAAAAGGATTTGGTTAAGTTAGTTTGGCATTGCTCCAGTTCTGGGCAAGGTCATCTTTCAGGCTCAGCCCACTTTCTTACCAGGTAAGGGCAATGGAATGGGAAATGCTGTCTCAGATGGCCCAACAATGCTGTCATCTGGTTACGGAAAATGTGAGGGACGAGTCAAACCCAGGACCTGCTAAGGCAGAAGTGTTCTCAGACCACAACACAGTAAAATCAGGCACACGTTTAGTGCAGGACATTTTTTTCCTGCCCCTAGGGAAGCTACATCGGCAGCGATTTGGCAATTTCAGAGGAGGCGACCATTCCCAGGGGAGCAGACAGGACAGGAGTGCTCACATATGCATCAGGGAGCATCTCAGAATGGCAGGATGTCATAAGCTGTGAGCACTCTCCTTGCTGTCTCAAACATATTCAGGCTCAATAATGGGGGATTTAGGTGAGATTGGTGGTTCAGCCACTGTGGAAACACCACCTGTTGGGCAGCACATCTTGGCTGGGGTTAAAAACTAACAGGGAGCCTTCCAGCACGCGGACCATTCATCCTAATCTGGCACAGCAGAGGGAGAAGCGGGGGGCAAAGCAGGGCCAGGCTGATTTCCAGCCCCAGTGGCTTTCCACACTGGAGCAGTCCAGGGTTCCTGATTTTCTCCCAGGGAGGCCAAGACGCCCTGTCCATGTCACCCCAAGTGTCCCCAGCCCTCAGGCGGCAAGCAAGAGCGGGGGGCAGCAGGGTGTGGGTGCAAGTGGGAAAGCCCTGCACCGGTTCAAGGGGATCTTTCCCAGAAGCAAAAGCACAAGTTTCCCAGTGCCCCTCTGCAGGAGGAAGAACAGCCCTTTCCCCAAATTTTGGGGGCATTTCCAGCGAGGACAGTGAGCAGGCATGGTAGGTGTCTGTAACCCACATGGCTGCTCGTGTCCCCTGTGGGGACAGGGGACACAGAGGCCCATCTGCCCATCCCCAGGGGGCAACAGGGAAACCATTTGAAACCTTGACTTGTACATTTGGCTTTGCGACAGGAACGCTGTGTGTGTGGCCCATGGCCACTCCCAGAGCCACCTGAAATAATCAGCCTGCCTTTATTACACAGAAAATGCAACTTGGTTAAACAAGGGTTGAGGTTGTGCCAGCAGAGCTGGGGCTTAACATTACGCTTGCTTTTTTGTCGCCTTTATTTGGTACTTAAGTGAAAAACAAGGGGGAAGAAATGAACTGAGCCGAAACAAGCCTCAGCACTACATGGCCCATGAGCACTAGATTGTTGTCCCAAGCATGGGTTGTCCCAGTGTGCAGAACAGACGTCACTCACCAAGGGAGGTATTTTTGTGTGTTTGTCTATAATTGGCACAAAAGGTAGGGATTGGGGTGAGAGCACAAAAGGCGGCTCCCGCCGCCCATCAAGACTTTACATTGTTATGGAGTTAACCAAACCTATCAGCACATTGGTTGCAATTACAGACACTTTTTGTTAATTAGAACTCGAAGTCCCTTACTTGCGGATTGGATCTCTCAGGTCTATGATAGGTACTTACAAGTCAGAGTCATTCCCTCCATTGAGCTGGAGTCCGGTGCGAGTAGGCAGTCTATGAAGTCAATGGCTGTGATCTACGCAAAATGGTACCTTCTCCTCGTTACTGTTCAGTTCCCTGACTCTCCAATTGGCCTGGCGTGCTCTCGGTAAAGAAAGCCACATTCCTCTTTTCCTAAAACAAAAGTTGGAGTCTTATAGGAAGAGATAGAGGAAGAAAAGAATGGAATAGCAGAGGAGTTAGAAAAGAGAAAGGGGTGAGGACAAGAAGAGAAAGAGAAGGTATGGAGCGATCAGACGGAAGAATAAGAAGGTTTAATGGTGTGCTAATTCATGAGTGTTTATTTTTTTGGCTCTTGGTAGGAGTAGGCAGTAGAAAGAACGAGAGGTGTAGGAGAAGTAGAGCGGGCAGTCGGCACACAGCAAGAAGAACTTGCAGTGGTAGGGCTAGGTCGATAGGCAAGCCTCAGTAAAAAGGTCCTTAAACGATTTTCTCTACCCTCAGGTAGAGAGGGACAGCGCGAGAAGCAGGATTTTTTCCCCACGGTAGGAAGTAAGGCAGCACATTAGAAGCAGGTTAGAAGCGAAGGGCATTGAGAAAGCAGAGCCAGAGAGAAGACGAGAGGGGCGAAAATAGACAGAATATGCTGAGTTGGATCAGGAATCACCAACAGCCCCCTCCTGTGACCGAGAGCGCTGGTCAAAGGCTCACGGAGCTCTGGCAGGGCTGTTGCCAGTTCCCTGGGGGCCTGGGCAGTGCCCCAGACCATGGGGGTGAGAAACCTTCTCGGCAGTCCAGCCAACCGGGCAGCGGGCTGGTTCCATGCAGAGCCACCGGCCCAGACACATGCCGTGCCACGGCAGCTGCTGACCGGGGAACGGGAAACGTTCCCAGCTCAGAGCACGAACCGGGCCCATCTCGGGGGCACGGTGCAGTGGACCACACAGCGGCACGGGCAGGGCACAGCCGACAGGCACGCGCGACACGGGGGGGACACCAGCGCGACACCGGCACGCACGGCACGGCTGCACATAGCGGTGAGAATACTGGGACACGGCACGGGCACGGGCACGGCACGGACGGCACGGCACGGCACTGGCTGCACACAGAGGGAGATACTGGGAAACAGCATGCACGGACACGGCCACGGCACGGGCACGGCCGGCTCTGCACACAGAGGGAGAATAATGGAAAATGGTACGCACGCACGCACGGGCTGCACCAGCTGGGAGAATAATGGGACACGCATGCACGACACGGCAGGCTGCACAACAGCGGAGAATACTGGGACACAGCCACGGCACGGCTCGGCGACGGCGGCAATAGCAGGAGAAAAACCTGGGGCAGGGCAGGGCAGGGCAGGGCACGGCACGGCACCGGCTCTGCTATGGCTGCCACACAGCAGGCGGAATACTGGACACGGCATGGCACGGGCACGGCGCACGGCACGGCACGGCTGCACACAGCGGGAGAATACTAGGCACGGCATGGCACGGCACGGCGCGGCACGGCGCGGCACGGCGCGGCCACGGCGTGCACGGCTGCACACAGGGGAGAAAATATGAGGCACGACGCGGCACGGCACGGCCGGCACGGCACGACTGCACACAGCGGCGAGGGGAGAATGTAGTGGGACGGACACGGCATGGCACGGCTCCCACCCACAGCGGGGAGGAATACTGGGGACACGGAAACCCGGCACGGCACGGGCAAGGCTGCACCACAGCAGGAGAATACTGGGACACGGAACGGCACGCACGGCACGGCACGTCACGGGCGGCACCGGCACGGCACGGCGCGGCACGGCACGGCGCGCACGGCACGGGCGAACGGCGCGGAACGGCACGGCCGGCTGACACAGCGGGAGTAATTACTGAGCACGGCACGGCACGGAACGGCACGGCACGCGCGCGGCACGGAGGGCACGGCACGGCACGGGCGCGGCACGGCACGGCACGGCGTGCACACAGCGGGGAGAATTTACTGGGGCACGGCGCGGGCCGGCACGGACGGCACGCACGGACGGCCGGCAACTGGCAGTCCCCCGCGGTCGCTTCCCGCCGCGCCCCTTTAAGGCGCTCTGGCAATCAGCGCAGCCCACATCCCGCCAGGGGGCCGCCTCCAGAGGGCCGCCGGGAGGCCCGTACCACTTCCCCCAACCGGGGGGAGTAACTTCTCCAGGTGGCATGGCGGTCCGCCGCCATCCCCTCCCGAGGCCCCGCGGCCTCGCCGGCGCCGCCCGTGGCTCTATCGTCACAGTTCCTCTCGTGTCGTATCGGGGACGGTAGGAGAGCTGCCAATGGACCTCACATAATCCGCCATTCATCTCATCCCCCCCCGTGGCATGATGGCGCGTGCCGGGGCGGGGCGGGGCGTGGGGCGGAAGCGGCGCCGTGGCGCGGGAGGGGGCGGCATCATGGCGGCGCCGGGTGAGGCGAGGGCGGCCGGGCCGGGCCCGGTGTGGGTACCGCGGGGACGGGGGCACGCGGGCTAACGCGTTTATCTCTCCCCAGGCCCGAGGCTGCGTCTGGAGGCGGCGGTCAGCTTCCTGCTTCTCCTTGCCTGTGCCCAGGCCCTTGTCCCCAGCCATCGTCTCGCTGCCCGCGACCTGGCGCGGCTGCGGGCGGTGCTGGAGCGGCCCTTCACCGATGTGCGGGCCGCCTACTACTCCATCGTGGGGCTCAGCAGCCTCGGGGTGCGGCTGGCGGACGAAAAGGTGAGCGGGGCAGGTCCCGGCTGTCCCTGCCCGGGAGCGCTGTGCTGTCTCAGGGGCTGCCGCATAGCAGCGAAAGACGAATTATAAATATAATACGAGTTTATACAGCGAATTCTGCTTGGACAGGGTCGTGCGGGAAATGTAAAATGTATGTGCGTTATATTTTTAATAAGTGCTGGAGTATCTCTGGTAATTACCGTCTCTCATGTGTTATTTGGATAAATTGCATCTTTGTCCGGGCAGTAACGTGGCCCTGGCTCACTTACACTCGCTGCCTCTAAATGGTGGCTTCAGGGCTCCACGGCCCTTTGCGGTGTTACTGTGGATATCAATTTGTTTAAATGCCTTGTGAGTAACTTCCCTGCCTGTGGCACATTTGGTGCACTGTAGTGCTAAATAGCGTTCCCATTCATTCGTTTCCATTCAAGTACTGAATTCAGGCGCTGCTATTTTTATATATAACTAATTATATAATTTTAAAGCTGGTGGTATCAAAGTAATTCTTACTGTGCTGGGTCTCTAAGCATTTCTAATTTCAATATTGCAGGTTGTGCTTGTAACAGCCTCCTCACATAGGCACACCTGCTTATGTGGATGTTTCCCTGAGCTTGTGAACTGTAAACAGAAATTTGCTCTTTCCTCATAGATTCATCCAGTACAGGGGTCATAAACCCTTTGGTCTTGGTTTTTCTTTTGAGTGCTGCACAGCAGCCATTAACTGTGAGGCTCCTGAAGATGGGGTTCACCTTGGTGCTCCCCTTGCTGTGGCCAGTTACTGATTATCTGTGGGCTACACTGGGAATTACTGCTTTCCTCCGTGTCATTGTGCCTGGACTTTTTTTATCAGTTCCTAATTCTGGCAGTGATAGCACAGCCTTTCCTTCTGCAGGGAAACAGCATTTATTTATTTATTCATTGGGGTTTGTGGTGAGACTTTTTTGTGCACAGTGCACCTCTTCACAGGGTGGGGCTATTTAAAAGGTAGAGATAGTAAAAATAATAGCTAGGTATAACACTTGAGCATCTCTCATGGGATGATCCACCCCACTTAAGATGTTTGTGTGCACTGATAAGTTCTCCTTGAGCCTGACCAGTCCCAGCTCCCTCAGCCTTCCCTCCTGAGAGGTTCCCCAGTCTCTCCTCATCTTCACAGCCCTCCAGTTTGTCCCTGTCTGTCCTGAACTGGGGAGCCCAGCACTGAACTCCAGCTGTGCCTCAGCAGGGCTGAGTGGAGGGGCAGGATCACATCCCTGACCTGCTGGCAGTGCTCTTCCCAGTGCACCCCAGGATACCACTGGCCTGCTTGGCCCCCAGGACACTCTGCTGGCTCGTGGATAGCTCGTTGTCCACCAGGACTCCCAGGCTCATCTCCTGGAAGGCTGTCCCATTGGTTGATTTCCCCTTGATGAATCCATGTTGGCTATTCCTCATCACCTGCTTTTCCTCCAAATGTTTTGAGGTGAGAAGGAGGATGAGCTGTTCCAGCACCTTTCCAGGGCTGGAGGTGAGGCTGACTGGCCTGTGGTTCCTGGTATCCTCTTCCTTGCCCTTTGTGAAGACAGAAGTGACTGGCTTTCCTGCAGTCCTCAGGCACCTCCTGTTTTCCATGAGCTTCCAAAGCTGATGGAGAATGGCTTAGCAATAACATTTGCCAGCTCCCAGAGCACTTGTGGCTGCATCCCATTGGGTCTCGTGGATTTATTTAAGGGTGTCAGGTTTGATTAAGTGATCTCTAACCTGATCTTCCTCAGCCAAGAGAAAGGAATATTCCTAGATATTGCAATCCCGTCCTGCTTGTAAAGGCCTGTGCTCCACATACTCAAAGCCCTGTGATTTATGTATGAGCAGTTAAATCCTTGCTTATTTTCTGGTTAAAATGCATCCCAGTGATCTATCTATCCAGCTGTCAGTTAATAATAAATTAACAAGCAGTCCCATTGCTTACCCCACTTTTCTCTCTAAACTCTTTGAAATTCTGTATTTGTATCCATTAATAATGGTGTGATATGCAGCTGGAAAGGAACCTCACCTTCAGAATTTTTGTTCATCTGTTCTCTGTCCTGGGAGATTTGATCTACTAGATACACCTGTTAGACTTAATTTTGATAGGCTTTATAATTATACTTAATTTGGGTTTGAATTGTGGTTGCAGTAGAGCTTATGTGAAAATTCCTTATGTCTTCTAGGAGGAACCACCCTTGTTTATGTGCAGCACTTTGCAGAGTAGAATCTGGGTGGTATAAAAATGGCACAATATTCATGGAGTTGTCTTAAAGTATCATTTAAATCTCCTCTCAGTGGTTTAAGTTAACTTCTGGCTCTCCACAGGCTGCATGCAAGTTCATCAAATCTCATGTGGACTCCAGCAGTGTTGAATCCCTCTTTTATGCTGCCCAGTCCATACAGGTCCTGTCTGGCTGTGAGGTGAGTGTGGAGCCCTGAGTTCTGCAGACAGGTATTACCAAGGAAATACATGCCTTGATATTTTTCTTAGGTTTCTTTTATGTGTAACTTTTACTTTCTTTTAGTGCATTATTCTTTGTTGTGCCTTAGGTAAATTAATGTTTGGACGTGCTCTATACAAGGCAAAGTATAAATATATAACACAGGTATTTGATCCAGGGTAATAATGTGGGGATATTTTTTAATTAAACACTGATGGCTGAGAAAAAAAGCATCACATTTTGTTAGAATTCTCAGGACTGTGTCCAATTGGGAACTCTTTGTGTGGATGACAGACTGTTAGGGTGTTGGAACTGCTGGGTGCAGTTGCAGACCACCCTTGCTAAACTGGGGTGGGTTATCCAAGCCCTCTTTGTCATCAGTACCCCTGGCTACTACACAGTGAGATGATGCCACATGAAAAGCCAGTAGCAGGTTAGCAGGATAAACCTGTATGGAATATCCTGAGTAATTGATGGTTGACAACAAAACTTAAGGATTTAATCAATTAAACTAAAAAGCAATGAATGATAAATGGATTTTCCCCAGAAGCTTATAGTAGTTCACAGTCTGGTGTTGCTCCAGGAAGGAATCAGTGGTGATTTGAAGGCCATGTTTTTTCAAGTGTGAACCACTGTGTTCCCTGTGCTCTTCCTCAGGTCACCATTTCAAATGAGACCAGGGAGCTGCTGCTGGCAGCTGTCAGTGAGGATTCCTCAGTCACCCAGATCTTCCATGCTGTTGGTGCCCTGAGTGCCTTTGGCCTTCCTTTGGCATCCCAGGAAGCCCTGAGTGCTCTCACTGCTCGTCTCAGCAAGGAAGAGAGCGTGCTGGCGTAAGTCTCAGGCAGGAGGGATTCATTTGTTTATCCTCCAGGCAGCTGGGTTTTGAATTAAAGACTGTTTTACTGCTTAATATTTGTAATATAGATGTAGGAGAGCAGGTGTTGTGTTTTCATTTGGTGTATTTCTCCAGTTCATTATTGTTCCTCAAGGGGAATGAAATATATGTTTTGGGGCTATTTTTGTATGATTTTGTAAATGAACTTATATATTCACTTTAGTTCAAGAATACTGGTCAGTAAAGGGATGGTATCCCAAGAAAGCCTTCTCTTAAAAGGATTGACAGTAGAATTTTTACTTTATACCCAACTGTGATTTTGTGTCATTTATGATTGCAGCAGACTTAATGCTCTTGCTCAGCCCTGTTGGTAGTTTGGGGCGCCTGCACTGTGAGCTGAAAAATATGTGCCAGTAAGCTGAAGGAATCTTGGCACTTTGCACCAAAAAAATTTGTTTCACTGTCAAACAAGAGAATAGAATGTCCCTTAAAGGCTGGGGAAGAAAGGGAAACTTTTAAATTTGCTTTGTTGACTAAAAAAGTGGATTTCTGGAAGCTTTAATAGCAAGTCTGGGATATGTGCTCTGCAGGGATCAGTTTGTTCTCTTTTCTGCCTTTGAGTTTTTGAGTTTCTTGCAGCACTGATACATCTTAGTGACATACAGCTGAAGTGACATTCTGTAATGAATACTAAGTTCACACTAAATCACTTCAGAATCATTCTCTTGAGTGAACTGAAGGCAGGAACAGCTGTTTCACACTTCATTCAGAATAAAAAATGCAGATGCTTTGATTTAAATGATGTTTGGCTTTTAAGGAAGGAATAATCACACACTTGTTTGGTTTTGTTTGTTCTTGTTTAAGAACCATCCAGGCTTTGGAGACTGCATCTTACCTGTCCCAGCAGGCAGATCTAAGTAGCATTGTTGAGGAGATTGAGGTAGGAACATACTGTGCTCTCTAATTATTTAGAAACTTGCTAGATTGCTTTAGAACTAAAAGATGTATTAATGTGAAAAACAAAATGAAAAAGCATGCATGATATGGCTTGGCTTTCAAGCAGGTAATTCCTCGGACTTTTATCTCTTTCACAGCAGACTGAAACAGAAAATCCTGACATTTACATATAATTAAATCCACTAAAGGCTGGAGGATTTTCTTTCTTCCTGTTTCTAAATAACTATTACAAAATATATCATTTGATCCCATGCAGATAATTCTTGATTCCTAGCGTAACAGCAGAGTTAACTTCTGTGGATCCACTAGAATGCAATTTAAATTTTAATAACTCTTTCTGTCAGGATCTTGTCGCTCGCTTGGATGACCTGGGTGGAGTTTACCTGCAGTTTGAAGAAGGAATTGAAACTACTGCTCTGTTTGTTGCTGCTGCCTATAAGCTGTCAGACCATGTGGGTACAGAGCCAGCAATAAAGGAGGTCTGTACCTGCCCATTCCTTCCTTGCACACTCCAGCTCCCAAAAAGGATCTGCTCAGTCCCTGTGGTGCAGTGCCTGAGCCTGGTGGAACTGGGTTGAATTTCTACTGGAAAAAGTATTGAGCACACTCAGTGAAAAGGGACATTGTGGAGGGAATGCTAGGAAACAGAATCTAAGAGGAAATTCCAACTTAAAGATCACATGCTGGACTTGTTGGGTTTTTTCCTTTTTCAAGTGTACAGAAGGAAACTGCAAGAGAAGCTTAGCTTTTCTTTGTTTATTGAGACAAGGTGTTGAAAAAAAAACCCTTGTTTCAGAGTTTGTTCTGGTATTTGGCACTTGCAGCCCTTTCCAGCATTTCACGGTGTTTTGCAAATGTTCTTTATCTGTGAGGAAATGCAGGCACCCCAGTTTGAGGTCTCCAAAAGAGACAACATTACCATGTGCCTGCAGGAATCCAGCTGAAAAAAACTTGTTGTCTAAGATGGAATACTGCTGGAAATTTCTTTTGATCTTGGTTAAGCTAGAGATCATTACTGCAAGCTATCCACTTGATAAAATAATTTTTTTTCCACAAGTTAATGGAGTTAGATGTATTTTGGAGTGAGAATGGCAGCTCTCTAAAGCACAAGCCAAAGGGTTAAGACTGAAGCCAACGTAAGAGATCTATGTTCAGTCCTGGCTCTTTTCCACCCTGCTGCCAAACAGACTAATTCAAAGTAATTTTGATGTCATTTTTGAGGTGGTGATTCTGCCACATGCAATTCAAACTGTCAGCATCCAAATGATGCTTAAAAAAAAAAAAGACCAATTAAGGGAAATTGTTTAGTTTTGTTCAGAATTGTCCTGTCAGAAGTGCTGCTGTTGGGGCTTAAGGCTTTATCTCTTGTGAATGATGAGAGTGCCTTTGGAATGCCACAAAACTGTCTTTAAAAAATAGTATGTATTTGAAAAAATAACTCCCTGGTTTTTTCCCCCCACAACTTCAATGAGTGTTGGTTGTTGATTAGGGTCTGGAGCAGTGCCATGCCCTCCACAGACATGAAAAGCACTGCAGAATTTGCACTGTGCAGAAGTTTTGTAGCATTTGTCTGGATACTTTTCTCTAGGTGTAGCCTTTGGTGTTCATAGGTACCAGCAGAAGAGTGGAAATTTGAGATGCAGTGGATTTCATTTAGAAGTGTTCTTTCCAGGTCACTGAGTTGTATCCTTATTGGATAAGGGATTTTTTTTATATTTGGGGTTGTCTTTGATTGTACCCATTCTCATTAGAATTTAGCCTGAAATCCTTGGTTTGGATCAAAGTACACGTAGCCAATGCCTCTGTTTTCCAGACTAGCAGGGAGTGATGGAAGCAGCTGAATAATGATGGGTAATGAATAATCTGCAAAGAGTGGTGCAGATGCCCTAAACCTACTGAGTCAGCCTGGAAAACCAGCTGGGGGATGCAGTCCCACTCCTGCTTTGGAGAGAGCAAATTAGCTTTGGCACATCCCAAAGCCAGAACTGGCTCTGTGCTCCTGGTGGTACTGCTTTAAAGCTAATCCTCTTAGCTTGAGGACACTGCTGAGCCTAAGGGGATCAGCCTGCATGGGCCTAGACTGGCTCCTTCCAGAGTCATTGGGATCTGTTGCTCCATGGCCTTCCCAGCCTGGCAGGTAGCCAGGACATCAAGCCTGGTCCTGCTCCACTGTATGAAGATAATTGTGCAGCCCTTGCAGGCAAATTGTCTTTTTGCAGCCACATGCAGTCTGGGTAGTTGAGCTGGTGACATCTTTTCACTCCAAAACTCACCATTTGCAGAGGTGGATCCATATTCTGCTTTTCCAAGGTCTTGGGACAGTTCCAGCCATTGTGGTTGGAACCTTCCAGCCAAGAATACGAATGCACATGAAATTCCAAAGGTAGATAATTTTGGATTGCCTCATAATTTGAACTGTTTTTAAAGCAAATAGAAAATTAAAGTCTTTTATAAATGATGTTTTCATTAATAACATAATTCTGAGCCAGTTTGCAGTGTTGTGGTAAGCTGCTGGTGCTTATGTGTGGTTGGCTTTTCCTCTTTCAGGATCAAGTTATCCAGCTGATGAATGCGATTTTTAGCAAGAAAAACTTTGAGACACTCTCAGAAGCCTTCAGCGTTGCTCGTGCTGCAGGTTCCTTATCCCAGAACCGTTTCCACCTGCCCATCATCATTGTCCCTGATGGGCCTGCAGCTGTGTCCCATCATCAGCCCGTGCTCAGGGTAAGGCTTTAGCCCCAAATCTTGGCTCAGTCTGTGGTGGTGTGGCTCTGGGCTGACTGAACACATAAGCTGATATCTTTCACTTTTAGCTCTGTGACTCAGGCTCCAGCAGATCTGGGATTGTAGTGCCCTTGTGAAGTGATTCTTAGGAACTTGGGCTTACCAGGCACTGCCTCAAGAAGGCATGGTGTGGAAGTCAGCTCTTCACCTTCCCTGTTGTGTTAGAAGGAAAATGGGAATCTGGGATGCTGAGCAGGGTGTGTAACACAGAGGGGTACCAAGTTGTCTGTGCTCCTGCATTCCTTCTGGGACAAGTCTCACAGAAATGCTGTTTTTTCTCTCCTAGCTGCAAGTGACCAATGTTATGTCCCAGCTACTGACTCAAGTTTCTGTAAAGCTTGACCAAGCCAAGTCTGTGTCTAGCAAAGCCACTGTCCTTCAACAGCTACCATTTACTCTCTCTGGGTAAGAAAATAAGATTCTTTTTAGAGTAAGACAAACAGGTGTTATTTAAGCAGTGTTGGACTTACTGTTCTGTAAATGTTTTTCCACCAGAGAAATGTTTCTCTAATATGATAGAAAACTCAAAATGCTGTGGTTGTGTTTTGTTAGTGTAGAGTGACTGATCACATTTGATGATGATGGTGAATTTCTGTTGGTTTTTCTTTTGACTGGGAGTGGGAAATTCCAGTCTTCTTTTGACTTTGGTCAATTTTGAAGAATTCTTTTCCTGCTGCACTTTGCAGTGTTAGTTTTGTGCTGTGTTTATTTACCTGTTTAATGTAGCGTATTTGGAAGCCTCTTAACACCTTGGGGTTTTTTGTTACAGAGATTTCTTTGAGCTGAACTTCATGAATGTGAAACCTGCTAGTGGATATTATGATTTCTCTATCAGTGTAGATGGAGATAAGCGATTTATTGCTAACAAAGTGGAGGTGAGCATGCTCTTTGATGTGTTTTCATTCCATGCCTATTCACTGAAACAGCTTTTTATTTATACTTGTGAAGGATGTTGTGTGGAATTTTTATCACATGCTTTTTTTTCTAACGCATTGGATTTTGACTCAGGATTATGGCCAGTAACCAGATTAATACATGATCAAAAGGGATTTGTGTAAATTTCAAACCTGTCTTATCACTTAAATGCTGATCTGACAGCATATGAACAAAGGGTAGCAGTGGAGGTGTTTATATGGCAGCCCTAAGTCGATGTGCAGAAATGATTACCAAGTGTTTGTTCTTCAGAGCATTCCAGAATTGAGCCCATAAATCTCAAGGCTTGTCTGGGGATTGCCTGATGAGCATTTGTTGTCTATTTGCATAAGCTCTGGAGCCCTAGAAGAGTCATGGGGGTCTTTTGGCTTTTCCAAACCGTGTATATGGTGAAGGTTTAGCACTGGAGAAGCAGTGACCAAAGCAGATGAAATCTTTGCATGCATACGCAGCCCTTTTTTGGCAGCAAAAGCTGTTAGACCACACCTTTCTGAAGAGCAGTTTGATATAAACATTTGGAGTTTTCCTTTCCTCAAGTTTATTACAATGTGACCTCTCTGACTGTTCATGTAGTCACCCCAGTGTCAACAGCTGAGAATGCTCTTCTCCAAAGAGGTCCATTCCCGGGGTTAATTTTTGCCCTCAATCACCTATTTAAGGAAACAATTAACATTTCAAGTCTTCCAACGGATTTAGCTCGGAGTGGAGGAAGACACAAGTGCTGACCTTTACTCTGAGTATCAAATTGACTCTGTCAGTGGAGCAGTAATGGCACTCAGGGGTGTCAGAAGGGGCTGGATTGTCCTGCTTAAGCTGGGGCTGGCACAGGGAGGCACCGGCAGGAATGTATTAGCGCCGGCAGCTTTGTGGGAACTGCTGCTAATAAGACACATTGTTACGGGGGAGGACTGCTGGGGAGCTGCTTTTTTCCTTACTGTTATTAGCATTAATTGTCCTTAATGCACCATCGTTTTGACAGTAATGAGCTAAACCAGTGGGTTATTACTCAGGCAGAGCCTGCATTTCCTGGCATTAAAATATTTGAGAGATGTTTGTGTACTGTGCAGTTGGAGGGCCTGTGTGCAGCAGCTCTGAGTTTCCTCCACACAACTTTTTTTAAATTAATATTTCATTAGTCCAGCTTTCTTTGACCCCGTCTTGGAACAAATTAAGGCTTTGCTAAAGTTAGCCTGAATCATCTGCATGTTAATGGATCCATTTTGGGGGGTAGCCTCTCTCTCTTAAATTATACTTTTTGTTGTGAAGGAACTGCCAAGATTGTGTTTGAAGTCTGACCTGAATAGTTTAGTTAATGTTTTTACATATTTTTCCTACAGGTTCTCTGTGAATTATTTTTTGGGCTGAGGGTGTGGGGTTGGTTCACATGAGCAAACCTGTAATAACAAATTGTAGTATAAGGTGAAAAATATCTTGGCAATGAAACTTCAGTTCTCTGGGGGAGCATTTGTAAGCTGTGAGAACAAATGTGCTAATTAAAAACTACAGACTGCAGTAACTGCTTATGTTTGAGAGAAGAATTGAAATCAGTCAAACCCACTGGGCTCAGCGGCTGAATGGGCTGTGGTTTGGGCCTGGAGAAAGGACAGGAAATCATTTCTGTGCTTGGGGTTTATACTGCACTTAGCACAGAGGAATGTGATAAATGGCAGGGCCTTATTGGCTGCCCTGCACTAAGGGATAAATGCTGTGACTCTGAAGGAAAGCTCGCTGGACAAAGTGCAGGTCTGCAGGAATGCTTTGGCATTTGCCTGCTGGTAATAAAATTAACAGAAACCTGTTGGGCTTCAGGAGCCAACAGAGGCAGAACTGTTGCTGTCCAGAGACCTCTTGTCTCAAATTGCTGTCCAGAAAGCAGAAGGACATATGCACAGGCAGTGTGAAGTTGTATCATATGTGATGTAATCTTTAATAGCTAGTTTCTGCTAGTTCAAAAGGAAAACTAGTTGGATCTGGGTAATTGGACTGTTTCATTAAAAACAGCTCTCTCAAGGACAGCTAATTCCAACATGCCTGAGAAGTTGGTGTCTGCAGAGCTGGCTGCTTGTGCAGGGAGGAAGGGGATGGCTCAGGGTCAGTGACTGGTGCAGGAGCTTTGCCAGAAGGTAAATTGCTGTAGATCCTTCTGTGCAGGTTAGGCTCTGACCTGGGCTTAGTCATAAGGACCTCTTTGGGGAAGAGGAATAGAAGAGCTAAAGCATCTGCAGTGACCTTGGCCATAATTGGTGTGTGTAGAGTGCTCTGAAGAATTTTCCTCTGTGTTTCATTGCAGCTGAAAGTAAAAGTTTCCACAGAAGTGGGGATTACCAATGTAGATCTTTCTACTGTGGATAAAGATCAGAGCATTGCACCAAAGACAACCAGGTAAAACAGCGTGGGGTGTGTGATCCTGGAAGGGCAACCCTGACTCTGGACTGGAGCCTTGGTTTCTCTGGGCACCAGGCCTTCTCTTGGAAGATCACCTCAGTTCTGTGTGTTTTTTTTCCTCCTAGGGTAGCTTACCCAGCCAAAGCCAAGGGCTCGTTCACTGCTGACAGCCATCAGAACTTTGCTTTATCCTTCCAGCTGATAGATGTGAACAGCGGAGCTGAACTCATCCCTCACCAGGTTAGGACAATTTTTGTCGTTGCTGCGTTATCAAGATGTTCCATTATGAAGCATCTGAGGTGACAGTTGCTCTTGAAAAGATTTGTTAGGTTTTGAGAAGCTTTATGGTTCTGACATGTACTGTGAAGATCACTGATCTCACTAGATGGGAGATTCACTTCATCTGTTTTGTCTGTCTGTTAAATGGAACTTCTCCTGGCTCTCGTATTGTGTTGGATTTAACTCCACAGATTGAGTGCACATAGCCTGCCCTGTAAAAGCACACTTCTGATTTATTTTTTTAATGTAGGTTGCTGGCTGAAAAGTCCTTGAATGTTACAATCTTCCTTGCAGACTTTTGTTCGACTTCACAACCAAAAGACTGGTCAGGAGGTGGTGTTTGTTGCAGAACCTGACAGCAAAAATGTGTACAAATTTGAACTGGATACCTCTGAAAGAAAGACTGAATTTGACTCTGCCTCTGGGACCTACACTCTTTACCTGATCATTGGAGATGCCACTCTGGAAAATCCAATCCTTTGGAATGTGGTGTGTAGCTGGAAGTGGGCTGATGTGGTTTTGTCATTACTGACAGTCTAACAGTAGGGCATGGTACAGGCTTGGAAGGAAAAAGCTCAAATGTTTTGTTCTGTTTAGTGAACCAGAATCCTTTTGGCCATTTATGGGCTCTGAGGTTTGCTGTTCATTGCAAGTTTTAAATAAACATCAAAGCAAGACAGAAATTAACATTAATTTCATCATGTGGTGGTGCAGAAACTTCAGAAGGTTTATGGGTTTGATTGCAATTTCACAGCAGGTTCTCAAGGTTTAACCTCTGTTCTTTCTCTGCTGGAAGTAAGTCCAATTCTTAATGATGGGTGAATGACATTAGTGCCTCTGTTTAGGTGAGGTTGCTTCTTAAAAAGTCTGGTGTCTTTTTCCCATTTTCCCTTAAAAATTATGTAAATCACAGACTGTCAAATAAGGAAATAGAGCAGAGTAATGGAACAGGTTTTGTACATTTAGACCTAAATGCATGAAGCTGCACAATTTCATTTCAGGCTGATGTTGTGATCACTTTCCCAGAAGAGGATGCGCCATCCACAGTCCAATCCAAGAACCTCTTTGTTCCCAAACCTGAAATCCAGGTACAGTCAAGATTATATGTGGAGATGAGGTCTTAGTGTTATGTGTTCTCATCATAATTTATTTGTAAGTAATGTAATTAAAGGAAGACCAGAGTTACTGCTTAATGGAAAGAAATTTGTTTGCGTTCTCTGGTGTATGAATAAAAAAGCTGTGTGTTTTACCAATGAGAGAGCAACTGGTGTCAGTGAAAAGACTCAGACATGAAAATTTGGCCAAGTAAGCACCACAGAAAAGTCTCTTGTTTCATTCCAGCTATCTGGGCTGATGTCAAGCTAAGAGGTGCTTCTGTGAGTGCAAGGAAAAGTTGACTGTGGAAAGAATCAAAGCGCAGAGACTGGAATAGACACTGCTTTAAGGAGTCAGTCTTTGCCTTAACAAGAATGGCTCTCATCCAGAGGAACCTCTGAGAATGGCACCAGGGCTGCAGCTGGTCGTCTGGGGAGCAGAAAAGCTGCTCTGTTGGAACACTCCTCCTCATGAATTGATTTTGTTTGTTTGCAGCACCTCTTCAGGGAACCTGAGAAGAGGCCTCCCACAGTGGTCTCCAACACTTTCACAGCACTGGTTCTCTCTCCGCTGCTTTTGCTGCTCATCTTGGTGAGTGAACTGGGTCACAGAAGAACAGCACTTTTCCCTGTCCAGTCCAGAGTCACTCAGGAGGTTGGACAGCTCAACTTCTTGCTAAAACTCTTAGTTAATGATGAACTGACACTGCAGTGCTGGAGTCACAGCTAACAGATGTCAGTGCAGAGCATCGGTCCGGTTCGTTTTTTTTGAGGTAACAGTCAAAGCAGAATAGCACTGCTGCCAAGTTGAGGTAGGTGGATGAGTTTCTTCAGTGTGCTTCAGCTAGGGATGGGAAATAACAGTGGGCAGATTAAGTTATAATAACATTAGACTTCCACAGGAAAAATGCAGCTATTCTGCCTCACATGTAATAAATCCATCACAAAATCTGTATTACTTAATCCTATCAGATTGAATTTCCATTTATGGCCATTTGAGTGTCTGTAGTTGAAACATCCACTGCTACTCACTGTATCATCAGGGCAGTGCTTTGAACTTAATGCAATAAAAAAATCTCACTGAGACAAGTTAAATTATTCCTTATTTGGAAGATGAAACTGATTCCAACAGTAATTTCCCATTAGCCAGTCTCAGTGAAAGCTGGCATTCAGGCAGTCATGTCCTCTGGTTTGTGGAGCTCACAATATACAAGTTGATAACACTTTAATGAAAAATCTGATTGTTGCTGCTCCTCTTTTCCACCCTTCATGCCTTTGTCTTTTGTAGTCAAAAACAACATGTGTTACTATGACCAAACATCTTGTGTCTATTGCTGTTCTTTGAATGAGTCCAAAATGAGAGCATTACCCTTTTTTTAATGTATATTTTTAATGGAAATTAATTCAACTGAGTAGAAATAGCAATGTCTATTTCTTTTTCACTGTTTAGATTTGGAACAGTCCTCTCTGATCAGTTTAAGATATTTGAGGAACTGCATTAGGGCAATCAGAAGTAGCAGGAGAAATTTCCACTAAAGGAGCTCAACAATGCTGCCTTTAGCAAAATTACTACTGTCTCTTACTGTAGAAAACAAGTGCTTCTATAGAAAATATACTGAATTCACTGAAGAGCTTAAAACAAACAGGCTTGAAAGATTTTGAAGCTGAAAATAAAACTTTGTGTTTACAGGGCTGTTTAACATCAATTTTGTTTGTTTTCCTTTTTAGTGGATCAAGATAGGTGCCAACATCTCCAACTTCAGCTTTGCTCCCAGCACCATTGTTTTTCACCTCGGACATGCTGGTAAGTGTCAGAGGCTTTCTGCTGTGTTTGACCTCCTCACCTGGGAGTTACAGATGAGAGTCTGTGGTTAATGGGCTCGTGGTCTATTAACTCTAATGACATAACAGCATAAAATTTTTCTCTTGTTTCCATCTGCCTTCCTGCATTTCATGATTGTTAATGTGGTGATAAACCTGTTTTGGCCATCAGCTTATAACAGCCGTTATTATCTGGGCCCCTCTCTCTCTCCATTTATCTGTACTTAATAGAACTTCTTATTTCCAGAGGTCACACTTTCTTTATTGCATGTTTATCCTCTGAGGGTGGGGAGGTTCTGTGGGGACTGAGACCTGCAGGACTCTCAACAGTGAAAGGCTACATCTTTTCTTTAAAGCTCTTCCCACAAAAGCATTTCTGATTCTTTGGCTGAACCAAAATTTTTCATCAGGGTTATTGTGTCCTTGGTTACACAGTTTACTGTCTTGGTAGAATTTCAAAAACATAAAATAGCAGGTTGGGAGAATGTTGAATGTATTTATTTCCAAATGTCATTATGTTTCTCAGTCCAAGTCAGTTTTCTTGGAAGCTTTATAAAGCTGTAAGCCCTTACAGATGTGTGAGGTTAATATCCCCTATTGAAATCCAGAGTATCCTCCTCTTTTTAATAGTCCTTAATGTCTATAATATGTCCAATAATTCTACCACAGGAGGGCTGGTTGCAAGCTGTCGGTGTCACATTTTCTTTCCATAATGGGGACCCAGATGTCTTCATTCCTTGGCAATAATGTGTGGTCTTTAGAGCTGCCATTCAGAGCTTCAGAAATGAGACAGGAACCAAATGCTTAGGCTTGGCAGTACAGTTGTTCTGAGGGTGACAAATGGTTGATCTTTGAAATGCAGTTTCAGCCATGGGCTCTGTCTTTTTTTCCCCAGCAATGTTGGGACTCATGTATGTCTACTGGACTCAGCTCAACATGTTCCAGACTCTGAAGTACTTGGCCATTTTAGGTGGCATCACATTCCTGGCAGGCAACAGGATGCTGGCTCAGAAAGCTGTGAAGAGGTAAGGGGGGGACAGAGCTTTAACATCACTGGGGAGGAGATCACAGGGTGCTGCTGTGTGTCAGTGACCACTGCTTTGGGCTCTTGGACTTTGTCTGTGGAGCTGGGCTGCCCAGCCCCACTTCCCTGCCTCTTGAACTGAGCAGGGCAGTGAGGGGCTGTCCCCAGGATACAGCTCCTGCAGAGAGAATTGGCCATGTGGCAAATGCTGAGGGAAGCTCCCAGAATAGTGTTAGATTAGGGAAGCCACTATAAATGTAGGAGAGGCCCAGCTACTTGGGAACTCTGCTTGTGATAAAGGTTTTAAGAGGAGGAAGGTGGGAGTAAATTACTGCTGTGTTCCTCTAGCTAAAGGGAGATTGTAGAGAAAAGGGATCTAGCTGCTTATCAGCTGTGCAGCAACAGAAAAGAAGCAACAAACACTAGCAAACCCAGGGAAAACTGTGCTAGATATTAGGGATACAGCATTCCTTTCTGTACTGGCATTGGATTCATTCTGCCATTCTTGTGTCTTCTGCCACACAGGGTCTCATGACTGCTCTGGTGTGGGCAGCCTGCAGTTTGCTGACCCAAACTGCCAGTGCAGTGCCTTAGTTAGAGCTCACACCATTCCCTGTCCTTCACTTCTGCCACACACAGCTCCCATGTGAGACTTAAGCTTTTGTACTAATGTAGCATTTGGCTTTGAAGATGATTTTACTGACTTGCTTTGCCATCACACCTGTGCTTTCCTTACTTTCCCCTTTTTGAGCCACTGGATACCTACCTGCATAGATATCCCTGGGGTCTCACCTTTTTGATTACACTCTATTAAAACCAGGACAAGAGCTGTAAAAAGTAAGAATACAATTTTCAGGAGGGTTGCATTGATTTGTTTTCTTTAAAACATCTCTACGTTTATGGCTGTGTCAAGGAGGATGATTAATGTAATTAACCACTTTCATGCTGTCCTCCCAGCTTTCTCAGCTTTGCTCCCTCAGATGTCCAGCCCTCTCCACTGTGGCATTTTATTGTGTTAGCATAACTTTCTATGGGAATTTTGTTGCCCCTGGGGCTGTTATGTCATTTCATAATGTTTCCTTTTTCTTTGAAAGAGTAATGAGACATTGTTATTAAGTACAGATTGCCTAGGATACAGATTTTGGGGAAAATAATACAATAAAGCAAATTTCTAAGTGTCTTTGCTCAACCAGGGCTTCTGTTAGCACATAAATGCAGGTGGTTGGTTCCTGCTTCAAACCACTGCAGGGGGTGTCCCTGTGCTTTTTCACTGTAAATGACACGAAGCTGCAACTACAATGGCAAATTTGAAAGTAAAACTTCTCTCTGAGGCTAAAGTTAAACCCTTTGTACACGACTTTAAAGTTCAAAAAGACATCTTCTTGTGAAGGCACTGCCTGCCTGTCTCAGATGCTGAAGTGCAGTGACAATTAACCAGATTGCACTTTGAGGCGAAGCTGTGGAGGCCAACAGCAGGCATGGGAATGGGGCTGTCTGTAGAAACCATCTTGTTACAGAAGTTACCAGAAGGCCTGGTTTTGCTTTTTGCATTTCTGTCACTGGGTCTGATTCCTGGAACAGGGCTGCTTTCTTCCTTCCTGTCTTCTCTGAACCTTTCTCCCTCTCTCCTTTTGGCAGGATCGCTGCAGAGCAGAGCAGTAGGTTGGCAAAGTATAGAACGCTGCGGTAAAAGGGGGTTTGCTAGTGACCAGCTCTTCAGGAAGTAAGGGCCTTCTTGGATTTTGCCTTTCCCTGGGCATGCTGTCTGTTTCATTTCACCTCATCACTCACTCCTTTGACAAAAAAATACGTGAGCTGAAGCTGCTTCCCCCAACATTGCTTATTGAGCTTTAAATCAGTTCTTGAGTGCCCTGGCTGCTGCTGGGTTGGCATGTTAGCAGTACATGTTCTCTGAGACTGAATTACATTTGTTTGATTTCATTAATTGTCTGAAGTCTGTTTGGTGATCTGTGCACCTGTAAGTATGCTGTTGTGGGCATCAAGCAGCTCTTAGGTGATGAAATAAAATATTATTGCTCCTATAAATAAATTATTAGTAATGTTGACTGGAGGAGACTGTGATGAAAGTGGCTGATACTGGGGCTGTTCCCACCCTGCTGCTGGTACTCCCTATCCCCACCTGCAGCTATGCAGCTGTCAGGCAGTCTGCCTGCTGAATTACATCCTCATTTTGGGTGGTGAGAGCTCTGTGCAGCAGAGCCAGGTCAGCACCACCTCTCTCAGCCAAGAACACGACCCAGTCCCAGGTAACTGTCCCATTAGACTGAACTGGTCATGATGGCTCAGGCAGCAGCAGCTCCCAGCCCCTTCTGTTCCATACACTCGTGTGCTGGGTCTCCATTGCCACTTGCCAGGAGAAAGCCCTGTGTTTCCTTTCATTCTGGGAGGCAAGGTCCCAGTTTGTGCACAGTGGTGTAGGAGGCAGGACTGCCCAGTTCTGAGTGTGTGTGCATGGGGGCTTCATTCCTCATTCAGTGCACTGGTTTGTTGTGGGGGAGAGTTTCTGGGATGGGTCCTGTGATGACACAAATCACAGTACGATGTGCTGCACAGGTACACCTGAGCCTCTGCTTCCTCTCACACCCAGAGTCAGTGCTCCAGGCACATGGGGAGTTGAATGGAGCCCAGTTTTTGTGGGGCAAATCAAAAGCAGCACTGGGAGGTTGTGCCACACAAATGGTGTGCACTGTGGTGAGAGCTCCTGTCTGCAGATCTGGAATGGGCAGGATGCTTGCACGGAATATTTGGCATCAGGTCCCTCAGAAAAACACCCTTTTGCTGTCTTTTCTCTCCCTGGAGTGTTTTAAGATACTTGAGCACATGACAAGCTACAGCAAGTTACTGGAGAGGAACTGGAGGTGGCTGTCACTTGTCCTTTTAGATGACTGCTGTGTTTGCTGTTCAGGCTCCTGGATGCTTCTCTTTAACATCACTTTGGGCCCGTGGTTTGCAGCTTTTTAGTGACCTGTTACCAACTCCCTCATGAGTGTGTTCTCCACAGCATGCATGTTTCCTTTTTCTCAGCCTGGTATTTTAACTCCTTCATTCTTTATGGGCTGTAAGAAATCCTAGAGGATCATGGAATCACAGACTGGTTTGGGTTGGAAAGGATCTTAAGGCCCTCTAGTTCCAACCCCCCTGCCATAGGCAGGGACACAATCCACTAGACCAGGTTGCTTAGTGCCACATCCACCCTGGCCTTTAGCAAATTCCAGAGATGGGGCATCAACAGTTCCTCTGGGCAACCTGTACCAGTGCCTCACCATATTCTCAGTTAAAAATTTCTTCTTAACACCTAATCTAAACCTGCCCTCTTTCAGTTTAAAACCACTGCCCCATCTGCCTGTGTAAAACATCCTTCTCACTCCATTTTCATAAATCCCCTTCAAGTCCTGCATGGCCACAGTGAAGCCTCCCTGGGGCCTTCTCTGAGTTGAGCATCCCCAACTCCCTCAGCTTTGCCTCAGAGCAGAGGGGCTCCAGCTCTGAGCATGTCTGTGACCCTAAGGTCTGTGTGTTATATCCACAAACCCTAAGTTAGATTTTGCTGCTGTGGCCAGTCACCAGCATTTTTCCTCGTTGTTGAGTTTTCTGATGCCCCAGCGATGTCAATTAGTATTATCATGCTATGTGTGCCTGTCTGGCATCATGGTAGGCAAAAGTAGATCAAAAAATTGGGTTTGCTGTGCTAACCCTGCTTGATCTTCTTGGGGAGATGAAGATCTTTGTGTTAACATGGACCAACCATTCCCAGCATGAATCAGCCCTGTTAAAAGGAGAAGTTAAGGGACTTGCAGGCTTTGCCTTCAGCTTGGTGGGTTTTGGATTTTTATTGTTCAGTTTTGTAGTTTAATAGGCACATTCATCCCTTTTGCACCGGAAATTAATCTTCATTTTTTTCTGACCATTTCCATGCTCCTTGAATTCCATCCCTCATTCTAAAGCAGTGCTGGTTTATCTCTCAGATAAGCTGCTTTGGGGAAGTTTGTCCAACGAGCTTCCTTTGAGAGAGAATGAGGGGTCTGGGGACACTTTTACTGTACAAGCAAGTGCTTTGTTGCCTGGAAGAGTTAATTTTATTTTTTTTTTTATTTTTCTTTCCAGGACACACTAGTACCAGAAGAATGGAGGAAATGTGGAAAAACAAAGCAAATGCCTTCAAAACAGAAGTGAATAAATAACTGAAAGGCCAGAAGAAGGGAGGCAGAAGATAATTCTTTTTTTATATATTAAGTCAAAAGGGTGCCAGTTAAACTTTTTTTAAAATCTTTATTTTCATCATTGTGTTCATGCTACTGGAGTGCTTTTCATATGAATCTTGAAAAATCTTTTCTTCCCTGGATCCTCCCCCCTTTCTCCCAGGACATTTGAATTTCCTTTCAAGAAAAAAGGAAGAAGAAAATACAAATCTGCTTTTCCCCAGATGCCCTTTCCTCATCCTAAAGATTTGTGAATAAAAAGGAAAGAATGGTCCTGAGTGTTGTGTTTTGGCTGTCTCAGAGGTGGTGATTGGAAGCTGGGTTCACATGAGAATGAAAAGAGCTTTTTCTGATGGGTAATTTTGTGTGTGAGTCATTGCTGTATGTGAAGCTTCCTGTTCTTTCATGTCCTTTCCCTGGGGGCTGTGTTTATTGGGGGGGACTTCCCTCCTGCCTGGCCCTTGGGTGAGGCTGTGGCTGCCTTTCTCCACTAAAGGCTCATTTCTGCTGCTCCAGGCTGTGCCCAGCTGCTCTGGGCCCTTGGGGTCAGGCCCTTGTGGGGAGCCAGCTGTGGTGCTGGTGTGCATGGCTGTGTCTGACCCAGCAGCTTTGGGGGTCCTGTGAGGGCTTCACTTTCTTTCCAGCCTCTGGCAGTAATGAGTTTGGTGGAGGTTGTTGCCTCTGCTCTTCTATGAAACCAAAAAGCCAGGCATCTGCTGCTTGCCATGTGACCATGTTTGAGTTACTCAAACTCTAATTTCCCACCTAATTACTCCCTTCAGGACCACCAGGCAGTGCTGAAGCAGCAGATTTGGGTGTTACTGAAGGACTCACAGACAGTAATGACCAAAGGCCTTAAATCTCTGTGAGCAACTTTCACATGGAAAACTTAACAGTTGCCCCCTCCCCTGCTCCTGTTCATCCTGTGTCAGGGGTAGTTGCTTTAAAGACCTTTTGGCAGAGGAACCTTATCAAATGTCTTTTGGAAATCCAGGGAAATTACATCAGCAAGCAAGCATGTGGATAAAGGGTGTGGAGCTGAATCCTCCAAAGCATTTCACGTGTGTGAGACATGACCCCACTTTATTAAATCCACCTTGTCTCTTCCCCATGCTGTTGCTCACACTTAGCTCACTGTTCTGCTCTTTGCTGCTTGTTCAGTGTAAACATTAGGATGGACCCACAGAGGTTTAATGAACTTCTTTGACCTCCTCTGCACTCCTTCAAACACCTGATCTCAGGCTGCATTTGAGTCCTCTGGGACTAAAGGAGTTTTAGACAAGAAATAACTAAGCTACTATTCATAGTAATTTACCCTGAAATATTTTTTTTAGCCTCGTATTTTATTACTGCTCACTTAGCAGCTTTGTTTTATAACTAACTCTTTCTGCTGATGCTTTGTGCTAGGACAGAACTTTCCCTTTGCCTGTGGAGCTGCAGCATGTTATACAAGGAGAGCACAGATGCAAAAGGAAAACCATGGAGTCTCCCTGTCATGTGTCTTCTCTAAGCTGTATGTGTTGCTATGCATTAGGAAAGATTGTTTTTATTATTTTGGTCTTTTATTCCTCAGATATTTTTATTTGCTAAAATTTTTTTATATTTAATCTCACAGAATTTGAGCATTTGTTTCCTCATTTTGAAGCAAACTGAACTTCCAAATTAGTCTCTTTTATTCCAAATAGCTGCACTCACCCATTCATTTAATCACACAGACTTAATCACCCACTTTCCGAAATGGTTTTGATAGGCCTTTGATTTTATTGGCAGTATCCAATCCAGTGTTTGCATATGCTTTTTATGCCACTAACAGAGTTTAAATTCTTTTTTTTTGCTACTATGACTACTTACTACTTTAGGAATCTTCTTTTTTTTTTTTTTTTAATTCCTTTCCTTGGGGTAAGTCTTAATGGCTTTGAGTGTGTTGTTACAGTCAAAAACATGTCACCCTAGGAAAAATGAGATGGTAACTACTGCAGGCTAGTAGGAGTGCAAGGAGGGAAGACTTCAGAGGCTTTAACAAACATTTATGTATCGTTGTGGTTCCAGCCTGATGGTGTTATTTGTACTGAAGCTGGTGCCTTTGTTAGCCCAGTTTTGAGTGATCCTTGGTATGCTTGACAACTGTCTTTGAGGAGCATTTTCCATTCTGGGCCCACAATCATGAAACTAAGGTCTCAACAAAAAAGCCATCTTGACCTGCTGTTGAACAGGTTTATTTAGAACGACTCTTATTTCCTGCTGCTGATGGGAAAGCAGAGCCCATCCTGGTGTTATTTACATTTCTGAAGACATTATTATTACACAAACAACAGGGGGATTGGGGTGAGAGGGAGGAAGTAGCTGTGTGAGATCACTGGGCTAATAACTTACTTCTTTTGAAACATTTACATTTGTAATTGTAGCCACGGTGGAGTTCAGAGCCAGGGGACAGCACTCAACAGGATGCTGAGTTGGAACAGTGACAGCCCAATCTGATGCACAGGGATCTCCTTTAGCTCTGGCAGAGCTGTAACTACAGCTTGAAGTCCTCAAGGCTGAGCAGGAGCCATAGCTGAGGGTTTTAGAGTCAGTTCTGTGTCAGGGAGCCAGGCAGCAGCAGCCCAGGGCAGTGTTTCCAATGCACGGGAGACTGGATTCATGTCTCACCTCACCCTGATCCTTGCTGTGTGTGTTTGTGCCATCAGCACCAATTTAGAGGACGCTGTGATCAATTTACTAAGTTGCCTAAAGGTGCCTTTTGGTGGTCTCATATTTATTAATCAGGCCCTCAAACAGAAAGATTATTTGGTAGAAATTTTGCTTTGTGATTTGAAACCTTAATTAGTAGGCAGAATGTCCCCAGGATTACAAGTGTATTGCTTGTTTTAGTCTCTGTGTAAAGCAGCCTGAGGTTAAACCACAGAGGTGTTTGCTTTTCCTGATTTAGTATAGAGCAGTATTTCAAGAGGGGAGTTAAATTGTAAAAAACTGGAATAAATTAAGCAGTGCTTCAGCACTGCATTCCTTTGATCACATCTGAGGAGTGTATGCATCAGTTTCCAGCTGCTCACATCTGGGAGTGTCCTCACTGCCGTGAAAGGCTCACTGTACAGTTTGGTCCATGAGCTCTGAATTATTCTAGACAGAAAGAGGAGGGAAAAAACATTACCAGAAAACTTCATAAGTGCACGCAGAAATGTTTTCATCCTTTGGAGGCTTTTCCTGGCTGACCTTATTTGTGGAAAGGTAACAAAGTCAAGCCTGGCAAAAGAGATGTTGGAATATTATGCTCTGCCAGCTGAATCCATAGGTGTGATTTATGTAGAGTTTTGATCTTCCCTCTCTTCCCCAGCCCCTCTTTTGTTCAGTGTACACACTGATCTCTCCACACCCCTTTTTATTGTGCTGGTAGGATTGCACAGGCTTAATTTCTGTGGGACAGGGCAGTAAGATGAGGTGGTTTCACACAGGACTGATCAAGTGAAGGTATTCCCAAAGATGGATGGTTTGCTGTCTCTCATTCCCCTAGGGCTGTCAAGATTTAGAGCATAATTCAAGTTCCAGCTTGGCTGTTTTCAGGAGTGAGGGATACAGAAAATAGTAAAGCAGAAACAGTTTCCTCTGCTGTCCAGTGCAGGGAAAACCTGACATGTCCCAGGGACCTAGAGACAGGTTCTGGTGCTGGAGGAAGATTTTGTCTGCCTTTAGCCTGGCTGCACACTCAGGCACTCTCACTCAGATAGCTTTGCAAGGCTGCTTTGGGTTGCTGCAAGCCTGTTCCCAGACACCCACATGCAGCTTCACATGACTTTTGGTCTGTCTGTTCAAACTAGCAGGGTTTAGGTACTTGTCAATATTGATTGGGAGTCTTTTCCCCTTAAATTGCAGCAAGCACCTTTTCCATGGACAGCAGTGGGAGCTGGCATTGCTGACGGAGAACCTTCAGACCTTGAGCAGTGCAGTGAGTTATGCACAGGATTGAGCAGGGAATGGTACTCACCAGAGCATGGGGAGATGGAAAAGGGAGAAGTATTTACATGAGCTTAGCCAGGGTGCTGGGAAAGCCTTCTAGCCGACTGCTGTCGATGTTCTGAGGCCTATCAAGGAAGAGGACAGGGATGGCATAACTGTGATCAAAAAGAAATTCTCTTTTCTGCTACTGTTTTACTGGATTATGAGGTTGAGAAGGCAACAGAGTGATGTGCAGCTCTGTGTGGTGCAGGCTGGCTCAGGACAGGCTGTTCTTATCAGCACCCTACTTGGGGTCAGCTTTATTCTTTCCCTGACTTTCTGTTCCTGAAATGACACTTAATCATTTAAGGAGCTTCACACCTGAAAGCCAGAAAGCAATAAGGACCTGGGTGTGTTCTTGCAGTGAGCAGAGAATGCACTGATTCCTACCCACCTTTGGTTCTGCAGGATGGCTCCCAGGAAGTCCCTCAGTACCATCTGCTGGTGGTACTGGCTGTCCATCAGGATGCTGTCGGACTGGCGCCTGGTCAGGAATTCCTGCACTCCTTCCCCTGGGCTGCTCTCGCTGCTTCTGTTAGGTGAAGATGAGAAACCTCTTTGTTTCTGAGATGCTTTGTTGTCTGTCACTCAAAGTTTGGCTCAGGCTGAGCAGCACAGAAAGGGAGCCTGCTGGGTCTGAGCCTGGGGCATTCTGTTTTATTTCGACAACGAATTGGTCACAATATTTGCTCCTTTATTAGAGGATGGATTGGGCTGGCTTGCATCTGACCAGTTGGTCATGTTTAATGGCAGTCAGTGATCTAACTAGCCAAGGGTAATGGAAAGGCTGCTTTCTGTGTTCAAACCAGGCCAGGGATAACAGTTCCCCACCAGTGAAGGATCATTGCAAATATTATCTGTAAATATTATTGCTTGTTGGTATTGCAGCAGAACTCTCAGCTGATCTGATGCTTACAGCCTTGGAGGAAAGGATTAATTAGGCTGCTTAATGATAGCTGTGATTAGGGATATCCAAGACTGCAGAGATGCAGGATGCCCTTTGGGATGGGGAACAGTGGGAGAGATTGCTTCTGTTGCAGTGAAAGGCAGCGATTTCTGCCAGGGCTGTGGAAGCCACAGCACAGGGCAATAAGCAAAACCCAGCCCTAGGTCAGCAGGGTGCTGGGGCTTACCCGAGCCTCTTGCCAATGATGGTCTGTAGGAATTTTCTGGCAGAAATCTGCCCCAGGAATTTCCGGTAGTTGTCAGTGAATATGGCATCGGCATGGCGCTGCATCCTGAGGGGAAAGGAAGCACAGTGTGCTCTCTGAATGAACCCTCCAGGTGAGAAATAACCAAACACCCCAGCTGGTATCAGGGCAGGTAACCACAGCAAACACCTTGTAGTGTTGGACTGCATTCGTGTTGGAGGCTAAAAGGATTTGAGAGAGCTCAGTCCTGATGTGGAAGCAGCAGGCAAGATAAAATATCTAGGGCAGAGCTGGGATATTCCTGTGCTCAGCAGCAGCACCATCACCTCCTGGGAGGGCTGTGTCTGGGACAGGGTGACAGGAGCCTCCAGCAGATCTCTAGCCTGTGGTTAGATCCAGGCTCCAGAAAATCCACAAGTAAGGGAAGCACAAACCAGTCGGCCAGTCCCACTGTTGTCGGGACGTGTCCTGTGTGCTTCAGACAGAAGTAGTCATCCTCTGTCTCCAGGCAGAGGTGGAAAAGAGAGGTTCTAGCATCCCTGCAGATAAATTCCCAGAGCTCAGTGGAAAATTCTGTTCCCTGCAGGAGCCCTGGGCCTGCGAGCCTGCCCCTGCCAGTGTGTCCGTGCTGGTGGGGGACAGCAGGACATGGCTCTGGACATGGCTGATGGTTTGGGACTAACTGAGCTGCTGGTCTGCTCCTGGGCTGGGGGAAGACTAACCAGCACACTCAGCAGCAGCAGAGCTGGCAGGTGAGGTACAAACCTTTTCTCAGTGGGGTCTGTTAACAAACCCTCCTCCTCCTGCTGCTCTGCCAAGGGGTTATGGCTCTGCAGTGAGGTGCTGTGCTGCAGCTGGAAGCTCATGGCCTTGCCAGCAACCGGCCCTGGACTGTACCTGCAAGAGAAACCCCAGGCACACTGTGAGATGAGCTCAGATGCCAGCTGGGGCTCAGTATTCTTAATCATTATTCCCTCCTCTCCTGCTTTTTCTTTTTCCATTTGTCATCCCATCTTAGCAGGAACACAAGTTCTGTCTGTCACCCTCCCTGCCCTGAAGAGACTGCCCTGAAGCTCTTCCAGCAGTGAAAGGATGCTTTATACAGCTGCCTCAAACACACATCCCCCTTGCTGAGCTCCCAGCATCCTTGAGCAAAATCCCAGTGTTTCTGGAATCATTGTGCCATGGCTTTGGATAAAGCATTTCCTATGGGACATTGCAAATCCACATTAGAGAAGCCAATGCTCGATTTTGGGCTGCTGTTGATTTGTAGAGTTAAAAAGCAGTATTGCAACTTTCAACACCCCAACACGGAAATACTTGAAATATTAATAGGTATCTGTAGGTTTTGTGTACTAGAATATCTGCAGTTCTGGCTTCAGTGCAGGTGCCCTGCAGCCACAAATTTTTATTAGTGTCTGAGCTGGAGGTGCTGCCTGCTCTGGAGATTGCTAGATTTCTCTTTGTAGAACCCAGCATTCAATTCTAAACCCAACTGTTTAGGCTGAAATATTCCATCAGGTTCCTGCTTTCTTTGGAAATCACCCCTAGGCCAGCAGTGTACCCAAAAAATTAAGACAGGGCAAAGAAATAGGCCTAGAAACACATACAGAGTTCATCTGGCTTTCAGAAGTTGGCATTAGCTGGCAACTTTAGTTTGGCACCTGTTTATTTTGCACAAGGTCAGAGAGGAGGCAGAGTGAGAGTGTGCACAAAGCAATCAGCACTTACCTGAGAGCTGGGTAGAGAGGAGAGGAGATGGAGCATGTGACTAAATGCAGGAACAGGAGCAGGGTGGCCTTATCCAGCATCTTCCACCCCTTGGAGTCACCTAAAATGCAGAGCAGCCTGAGTCAGGGCAGCAAGGTGCTCTGGGCCGGGAGGGGAGGCCACCTTTGTGTTCTCAGTCCCTCTGCTCGTTTCTCAGCACAAAGGGACTGGAAATGTGTCTCTGTGGCTGTGGTGCTTCCCAGGGCAGAGATGTGCTGGTGTGGCAGTCTCCCCCATGGAGGGCAGTGGCTGTGTGTGATGCCCTGGGAGCTGGTGTCTGCCTTGGGGGGAGGCAGGGCCCATCAGGGTTTGATGCTGTAGGACCCCCTCACTGACCTGTCCCGCTGCTGTGGCTGGAGGAGAGCTCTCTCTTGGGCTGCTGTGAGCCCCAGGAACCCCTGCACGGGCTGCAAAAGCACCTGGGTGAGGGCAGCAGCTGGCAGGGATGTGAAAGGAACCTCACTGCCTGCACAGGACCGTCTGCAGCCAGCCCTGGGACCTCTCCTGTCCCTCTCTCCCGGGAATGTGTCTGCTCACATGGCTGTACCTGCAGGGCACAGGTCTGTGCCTCCAGGGACTGGGGAGAAACGGGGAAATGAAAATAAAATTTCTGGGCAGAGGGGTGATACTGGCACAGAGGTAACCCTGGCAAAGCCGTATATGGGAGGCAAGTGCTGAGCTTGGTTTGCCAGACAAAACACAGACTGCTCCTTCATCGGAGAGGGGATGGGCACGGGTCTGGGCTGCAGTGTGTCCCTTTGGAAGGGCTGGAATGCTGCTGAGCGGAGAGCAGCCCCCGCAGCCTCCCTGAGCAGCGGTTTGGGTGCAAGGTGAGCCAGGCTGAGCCGGGCTGAGCCGGGCTGAAGAGCTGAGAATGACTCAGGCCGGAGTCGGCCGAGGTCACCCACCCTCGGGAGCTGAATGCTGCGCTTTTGTCCTTGGAAGCGAGCAACAGTAGGAAGGTATTTCAGTGAATGCTGCTCTTCCTGAGTTTCCATTGAAAGCGACTGATCTTTTGCTCAAAGAAGATTCTTTAAGAACGTGGATAGGAACCTTTAAAATACCAAGTTTCCCTGTTCCCTATCTTATTGTACACAAGAAAAGAGCAGAAAGGTGTTTGATCTCCCTAAGAGAAGGAAAATAAACCCTCTTCCAAGCGTATAAAGATACTCTCTTGTAAAAGGAGCAGCTTCCAGATGGAAAGGGTTTGCTTGGACTTCTGACTGCTCAAGTGAACTTTCAAGCAGTGGGTTTTACTGATGGGGGGTGGGCAGCGAGGCTCTCTGATGGAGAACATCATCAGTGAGCTCTCCTTTCTGCTGGGACAGAACGGGTCAATACAGAGAGGGGGAGGCTGATTAAGGACCTGTGTCTTGCAGGTGAGATGTTGATGTTGCCACCAGGGAAGTTAATAACAGAATAACAGTGTCAGAAGTGCACAGGCAGACGTGGGGAAAGGTGTCACTCTAAGAAACGGGGTTTCTTGTCACAAAATCATTCTCACCTGGTCTCTGTTTCCAGTTATTTGTGCTCCCAGATGGGACCAGTGGCTTCCCCAGCATTTCCCCTGGGAATTTCCTGGCTCCTGCAAAGCTCTTTGTGCTCACAGGTAGCATCTCCTACCTCCTGCTCTATTACAGAATCACTTTGGCCCCACAAAGAGCCAAGGAATGCTTAAAGGAAGGGGAAAAGGGACTTTGATAGACATACAGGACTTCTGCTTTTGGAACAAATCCCCTGCTTCCCTTTCTTTTTTTACTTTTTCATTTGAACTTGGAAAAACATGCTTCTTCTGTACTTCCTCCCTAAATATCTTCAAGGAAATCCCAGGTCGGATCTTTCTAGATAACGGAAATTATCTAAGGCACCTCTCAGTGGGTACCAGCACACTGTGGCATCAGCATCTATAGAAAGTGCCAACCGGAGATTTAATCAGTATTAGAGATTAATATGTGAGATGGGAAGTTAAGTGCCAGTGTAAATGGAAACCTAACCCAACGTTGTCTGCTTCACCTTCCTAGGATACAGCCCTGTTTCTTTCTGTCTCTGGCTTCTCTTCTTTAAATGTTGGGTTTTTCTCTAGAATTGCTTTTTGAACATTTAAGATCCTTTTTTCTTATTTATTTCTCTACTATTAGTTTCTTTGCAACTATTTTTTTGTTTGTTTCTGGCTTTGTCCTTCTTCCCCTATCCTATTTAGTCTTCTCTTCCTTAGCTACAGCCTGCTTCCAGATTTTTGAGTATGTCTGTCTCCCTTTTTCCCTTTGGGAATAAATCAGAAATGAAAGTCCTTCATCCCTTCCCAGATGTGTCTGCTATTTCAGAGGAGAAGCTGGGAAATTGAAGTGTCACCCTGTGTGCCGGCAGCTTGACAGCTCTGCAAAACATTGTCACTTTTGAAATTCTCTAGAGGTGAGGGACACCTCCACTTTCCATTCTGGCAGCATGTGAAAAAATGATTAATAAATATATCCTCCTTAAGATGAAGAGCTTTTAGCGCCATTCCAGCAGACAAAACCTAATAGCTTTGTTCCATCCTGTGCAGTGGGAACAGCAGCATTGTGACAGTGAGGTTGGAGAGCTGGGTAACTAACTCTTGCCATTTCTGAAACCTCAACCTGAGCAGTCTTCAAAATACCTCTGTGTAGAAGAAATGAAGCTTTTGCCGTGCCTGCTGTTTTATAAAGCTGAAACTTTTATACCCTGAAATGCTGCATTAGAAAAGCAGAAATCCTTTAAAGTGCCTCCCTGTGCCTCGTTGTGGCTGGCTTTGCATTACCTGTAACACGCAGTTGTGTTTCTCCTCACACTTTGGTTTGGCTCAAACACAGCTTCATCGCTGGGTGAGGAAAACACTGTTCATTCACCAGGGTAAAAGAAATTCACATCAACATAGCAAAAGAGAAAAACTGCTACAGCTAGTAATCATCTAACGTGTTTTATAAAGCCCATCTACAGCATAATTCCGTTGGTTTGCATTTAGAGTGTCCAATTGTTTTTTCATTCTATAACTTGGTACAAAAACATATTGGTACAAATCTTGATATGGTACAGAGGCACCTGGCAAAACTCATTCCTGATGCCAGCTTTGATTGCGTATCAGTGGAATTTAATTGTCTCCAGCTTCCAAATAGACATTATCTTGTTAAACACACACAGAGAGGCTCCCACTTACCGTTCCTGGAGAAAACAAGCGCTTCCCAGATCAGCTCCTGCCCAGGTGCTCCTTCCCCTGTTGGAAATCCAACTTCTCCTCTGGAGCTGCCTCTGTGAGCCCGCTGGGTCCAGGACCCGCACTCGTGCTGAGCAGGGAGGACACTCCCGAGCCTCCCCCCGTGTCCTCTGGCTGCCAGGGAGGTGCATCTCCGCCTTTTATACCTGAGCTCACTCAGGAGTCCTGTGGGCTTCCACGCGTCAGAGAATCAATTATCCTCCTGAATTTCAAAGGCTGTGTTTGCATCCTCTTTTTGTGTGTGTGTGTGCGGGGAGGTGGCTATGCCCGTAGTCCAGGGTCATTTGCATGCTCTCTCTTCATCCCTCAAAGAGTGAAGAGAAAATAACAGCAATAATCTGGCAGAGTGAATGACAAATTCACTTTGCTAGGTAAACTTCGCTTTTCCTCTGCAAATGCATTTTATCCTTTGACTCCACAATGAGAGTGAGTTAACCGTTAGTACCTTCTCACACTGCCTGAACAGGAGGATTGATCTTTCAGCTATTTTATTTTTCTTTGATTATCCTTCTCCTTTGTTACTCACACCTACATTAGGGGGGCAGTTCACGCTTCAGTCCCTTGCAAACATCACAGCTTCACACCAAGCCCACAGGGCAGCTGGAGAGCCCTGTTCCATTCCTGTGCTCTGGGAAAAGGCAGGGGTGTTCCTTGGGGAGCTGTGTGTGCTGGCAGCTGTGTCCATCCCTGGACCAAGGTTTATGAAAGCCCCATTAAAACGAACACAGAGCCTTCGTACCAAGAAGACCAGGACAGTTCAGAGGAGTTCAAAATGAGGTGTCAGCATGAGCACCACCTGCCAGATTTTTCATATTGACTTTACAATGCCCAGAATTGGTGGGGATGCAGATTGTCGTGTCTGAGGGCTTGCATGACTCGATGATGGGAAGAAGTTTCAGCAGGTGAGATGACTCATGTCTGCCTGCTGCCAGATACCTTCACCTGGCACCACAGTGGCATCACAGCTGTTGGTGGCAGACAGGGATTGTGAGGAGGATGGTGCAGCTGGGGTACACAGGGGTCCCTGTTGTTCAGGGCATCAGAAGCATCCAGTGATGGTCCAATTCTGTTAATGCCTCTCATTGCTACCTGCAAATCAGGCAGGTGTATCATCTGTGTCATCCACTGGAGACACTGGAGATGGGGATTTCTGGGCAGCACAGAGCAGATTTCACAAAACCCTTGTCCTGCATGCAGTCCCTGCAAACTGGAAAGGGATTTTTGTTAGCTTTTTTGAATCTGTTCATGTTCTCTCATGTGTGAGGCCAGTTGCACTAATTTTTCAGCATGACTTATTTTTCTTCCACTGTCTTGGTGCTGCACTGGCTGAACAAATGAATCAGATCATGCTGTTAAACCAGTCAAGAGCCAGCACTATTTCAAGGTATTATCTTATAGCCTGGTCTTGAGCTGATTCTGCATCCAGCTGGCCCCTTGCCTTACACAGAGCTGTATGTAATATGATACCAGGCAATATTTCTCTGGTCCGGGAGAATCAGTAGATCAAGGAGAATCAGTCTATAACTGACTAGTTTATAGCTGCCTGATGCCCAGCTCAGGTTAGGAGGGCTGTGATCTGTGTTTATATCTCAAATGAGCTGCTTTCACAGAAGGTTCTATAAAGCTCCAGCATCCCAGGGGTTTCCTTGTTCTGCCTAGGTTGGGTTCCTGCCATGCACAGCTGGACCCAACAAGACCCACAACAGTGGCTTTGGGTTACTTGCAGGAGGCAGGAGAAATTTCTAAAAACCCTTGAGGCTCTGTCAAATGCATCCAGCATTGGAGTTCTGCAATAGCATTAATAGATCAGCGTTTCTCCCCCTGAGATTTCCTGTTCCAGCTTCAATCAAAACCTTCCTGTCTTCCCAGGATCCAGAAAGGTCATTTTTGGAGCATCTCCACCAGGCTCCACAGGTTCTCCCTCTGGCTCATGCAGCTGCTTCTTCAGCAGAAATGTCTGTGATCCCCACTGCTGCCTGGATGAAGATGCTACAGTCTGTGACAGGATCCAGAGTTTTTTGGAGCCAGTTTTGGAGTTTTTTGGAGCCAGCCATCCATCCCTGCAGGTGTTGCAGTGTGTGTTTGAGCTGGCAGCCACAGGCCCTGTTCTCATGGTCATTTTTTTCAGTAGGGTTGTCACACACGTAGAGCTGGTGCCCCCTGCATGTGCCAAGGGGGCTCTGGCTGCAGTTCTGTGCTCCCCACAGCCCCAGAGCTGCCCCCAGGACTATCAGTGGTATTCAAAGCCTGAACATACTGCCTGTGTGTCAACATTCCTCACAGGAATTTCACTTTCAGGTTAGCATCAATAACAATTTGGCACAACAGATGATGAATTTGATTTACCAAATGAATTGCTTTTTCTCTTTAGAGTATCTCTTGGTTTATCCCTAGAGCCTCCCCAGTTTCTCCCCATCTCTTCTCCCTATCACAGCAAGTGCTGTGTCAGCATCCACTGGCTCCCAAACCAGAGGTTTGTAACACCCATTACCACCCAGAGATCTTCATGTTAGCAACGAGCAGTGGGTAACTCTCAGTCTGCCCTCTAAACACAAGCCTACACTAGTGCAAGCTTGATGGAATCTACAGCCGGGTACGAGCTGCCACGGGCTTCTTCAGCATCTGGACCTGCCAGATTTCAGAGTCACATCCAAGCAGACCCACCCTCCCCACAGCCCTTGGGTGAAACACGTGCCAGCTACTCTTATTTCAGTGCCAATCCTTTGCTGACAAAGGACACAGAGTTAGGATCCTGAAGCAATTTCCCAGGTATTGATTTCCCCTCAGCTTTAGCTCCCTCGGTCTCCATGCCATGCTTTAGAAACTCACCCCTGTCTATTCCAGTGCATGACATGAGGGCTTCAGATGAGCTGAGCAGCTGAGTGGGGTTCAGCCTTGTGGGGTCAGAACTAATGACAGCCAGAAGTAACTCATCAAATGGCAAAAAAGCCATCCTGTGTTCTCAGCTGTCAAAAGCTTTTCTGCACTTCTCCAAAATGTCACACAGGGTGACTTCTCCACCCTCCACCACTTCCAAGAGAGCCCTGGGGACAGAGCTGTTCCCTCTGGTTTGCTTTTACTTGAGTGAGGGGAGTGTGGGGGCGATGACTAACTTGTGACAAATGCCCTAATGGTGAATTAAACAGAACTGCATAAGACTAAAAGTTATGGGGGTTTGGCCAGGGTTTACCACCATAGAGGTAAGAATGGAACCCATTTTGGTTTAAGTGCCTCATCCCAAATGACAGAACTCAGGCACATTTTAATAAATTCATAATCAATTAATTGCAGCATTCATTATTGCTGTGTTCACAGTCACTTTCATTTCTAAGTTCTTTGTAAAAATCCAGTCATTTCTGGAAGGCAAGCAAACTAAAATGAGATGAGAAAGACAAGATTCAGCCTGTGTTACCAGTTCCTTATAAGGAAAAAGCAAAAAACCAAAACTCCAACCCAGCAGGTGTGGTGAGACTTGCCATTAGAAAATCATACAAGACTTGGTTTCTTCTTCTTCTTGGAAGGATAAAGTGTTGAGACTTGGATCTTCAGATCCTTCAGACTCAACCCTTTGAACATCAATAGATTTCCTGAGGAGAATTTTCCCTGAAGGAATTCAAATTGGTAGGAAGCTGAATACAAACTTTTATCAAAATAATCTCAAGGAAGGAGACACTCTGGATGAGAGCACTGTTTGCACCCTGAGAATGAGTCTGTAGCAGGGGATCAGATTAAAAACAGACAAAATAAATCAGAAATTCAAAACGTGCAAGAAGTGCTGTTGGAAAGGATTGTCTCATGGTATTAAAAGCCTGCTTGAAAAGCCTACTCAGTCTTCAAACATTAACACTCCCTGAGCCTGTACAATAGAGCAAATGGCAGCAGCCTGTGAGATGTGCATCTGTCAGGAGGCCTGATGGGCTCTGCAGGTGGGATCCATTTATAGAGCCTCTACCTGTCTGGCTCTGTTTATTTCCCAGCAGAGCTCTGGAGCATTTCAGCATCATCCAAGTGAACTGCCAAGAGTTTCAGCCAGGCATCAGCACTTTACTCTCAGCTGCAGCCTTGAGAGTTACTGATTCCTGAATTTCTGGCTCTCTAAATACCATCTCCTTCTTCCTCCAACCCTGGCAGACAGAGCTGAGATGCCAGCAGTGAGTGTCAGTAATTAAGGAGCTCATCTTTGGTCTTACCACTCTCATTGCAGTTTGGAAAGGAGCCTTGGCCAGAAGGTTACACAGCACATTACAGCCAGAATCAGTGAACAGGGAGAGGCAGCTTCAATCCTCTGAAAAACCTCTGATAAAAACCAGAATAAGAGTGAGATTTTACTGGCATGGAGAAGGCAAAATGTGGTTTATGGAGAGGGAATGAGGAAGGCTGTGTTTCCAGTAAGTGATGAGAAATGAGAGCCGTTGTGAGTAATTTTTTTCCTGGCTGAATACGAATGCAACCTGAGGATGACAAGACCTTGGAGCACAAGGATCACACATACAGTGAGTGGTAATAAAGAGGTCTCACCACAAAGACAAGAGGGAAATACCACAAAGGAGGAATGTAGAAATGACTAAAGGAAAGCCAAGGATTGTTTGGATTTGGAGAAAGACTTCTTGCCTGAGCGTTGTCCATACTTAGAACAGAGTGCTGACAAAATTGCCATGTCCACTTGTTCAGTCTTAGCTTTGAAACCCACTTGCATCTGGCAGGGTTTCTTTTAATAAATATCTCCCCTTTTTTTGTCATTTCCTAGTCAGGGGCAAGGAGTGGGTCAGAGTGATGCTGGTGGAAGGTCAGAGTGATGCTGGTGGAAGGT
>CM031874.1:1837468-1853964 GCA_018697195.1 Certhia americana | reverse complement strand
GGGATGGAGGAGGGTTGGAGGGATGGAGGGACGGAGAGATGGAGGGACGGAGGGATGGAGGATTGGAGGGATGGGGGGATGAAGGGTTGGAGGGATGGAGGGACGGAGGGATGGAGGAGGGTTGGAGGGATGGAGGGTTGGAGGGATGGAGGAGGGTTGGAGGAATGGAGGGTTGGAGGAGGGATGGAGGAGGGTTGGAGGGATGGGGGGATGGAGGAGGGATGGGGGGATGGAGGAGGGTTGGAGGGTTGGAGGAGAGATGGAGGGGTGGAGGAGGGATGGAGGGTTGGAGGGATGGGGGGATGGAGGAGGATTGGAGGGATGGAGGAGGGTTGGCGGGATGGAGGATTGGAGGGATGGAGGGTTGGAGGAGAGATGGAGGGATGGAGGAGGGTTGGAGGGATGGAGGGTTGGAGGAGAGATGGAGGGATGGAGGAAGGGTGGAGGAGGGATGGAGGGTTGGAGGATTGGAGGGATGGAGGATTGGAGGGATGGAGGATTGGAGGGATGGGGGGATGGAGGACGCCGGTGTCCACACCCTGGGGCTGCACTGCTGCTCTCCCACAGCCTGGCCAGCTGGCCAGCCCCTGGCCCCTTGTTCCTGCAGCTGGGCTCCTCGGCTGTGCTGGTGGCCGTGGTGCAGATAGGAATAGCCAGTAGAAATTGTCCAGGCTCCATCCCGACACCTGCTAAGCCATTTAAAAATTACAACTTTAGCTTTTTTTGCCTCGTTCTCTGACGGAATCTTTCACTGAATTTATTTCCACCCTAAGAAGAAGCTAATATGTATTACTTGAGCTGTTCCCATGGCTTTGTCCTCTGCCAATTATTTATGTATTGCCAGGTGTTGAAGGTGTCAGCTGGGAAACGTAGTGCAGCAAGAAGGAAGGTTTGATTCTCTCCTGGCTGGTGCATGGCCCTGACCCTGGAAATACATTGATTATTTATCACAGGGCCTGGTCCTGAGCCTTGGGGAACAGACACATCCTCTTTGGTGCTGTCACTGAGCAAAGCAGGAGCTACAGCCCCGAGGAGCCCCTGGTTCTGTGGGGAGAGGAGGGGTCTTCCCACTCCTTCACCTTATTCACTGGGTATCAGACCTCATGAATAAGCTGGAGGGGTGCAGGGCAGCTTCCTCTCAGGGTCTGACATAGGAGTATTGATCTTTGATTGCAAATTAAGAAGAACTGCTTTAAGTATGAGGTGGTAAGAACTGCCATGGTGAGGTGGTCTGAGGAGAAGGGCAGTTGACAACCTCTGGAGAAGAAGAAATGTTATCTGAGGAATAAGAGGTGAAACTGAGCTTCTTGGGAACAGGGAGGAAGGCTCCAGCATCCAGGGACCTGTTGGCTTAGGTGCAAGGCAGATGCTTTGGGCATTGTGTGAACCACTGGAGTTTTTTAAAACTGAGGAATTTTGCTCAGATTTTGGCTCCACTGATGACAGGAAAACCAATAGTCCGAGTGTGGGTTGTCTGAGCAAGCAAGGACACTGCTGCAATTAGTTGGAGCACAGTGCCATGTCTTCTCTGAGCATATTTCATGGGATACTGCTTCAGAGGGGGGAGGCAGCTGCTGCAGGAGAGCTCTGGTGCTGGTCATGTCCCCTGGATTTGTTAGAGAAGTACTAATGCCCTTAGGGGAGGTGAGCTAGAAAAGGGGAAAGGAAGGGAAAGTTATAGAAGATGAGGACAGAGATTTTTTGTTTTCGTTGTTTCTGTTTCATTTTCTTGTTCATCACTTGTGTTGTGTTTCAGGTGTGTGATCCAGAATTATCAGTAGGAGTTTGTCCTGAGAAAACTCCAGGTGAGGAATGAAGGAACATCCCTTCCTGCTGTGTTTGAGGACGGGGGAAAGCAGCAATAATGTTTCCAAAAGATATCCAGATGAGATAAATGCAACTCAGAGGTGATTCTGTTTCTAGCAGTTAGGAACTGCTGCCTTAGTGGGTTGGGAGAGGGGGTGATTTAAAAGGCAAAAGCAGTTGGGATGAGCCACATGCATCCAGGCTTTGTTCACAGCATTGAACAGCCTTTGGGACTGGCTGAGCCTGGATGGGTCAGTGTGTGTCCTGACTTCATGTACAGGTCCCACACAGCCCTTGCTGACTGAGTTTGAATCAGAATTTGAAACATTTGCTTTCACTGAAGTACAAACCTGCACAGGACCTCGAGAGGTCACCTATTCTTGTCTCTTGGTTCAAAGGCAGAATTATATATACCCACACCCCATCCCAGGCCAGTGCTTAGCTGTTCTGCTCTTCTGAATCACCAGTAGCAGGGATTCCATAGTCTTTCTGTTCCAGTGGTTGGCAGTCTCTGCAGCTGGAAATGTTCTCCTGTCTTAAAATTCAAAATAACATTCTGTACTTCAGCTGAATGAAAACGAAATAATTATTTTTTGTAATTTATATACCTCTCCTTTTAGTATGTCACCAAGTGATGGTTGCCTCTTGTGCAATGACATTGAGTTCTTTCTCAAATTTATCAACTATGACTGCTGGAATTGCCACTTTTACCATCCTCCTGGACTGGGTCACATCTGCAGATTGTAACAATCTCCTCCCAGCCTGAGAAATGCTGAGCCTGCTTTGGAGATAATTTCTAGGAGGCAAACTCAGTGTGCAAACTCAGTCACACCCAAGTTTTAGTGGTACAGAGAATTGTAACTATCAGTGAGCTGATCCAGGGAATGCACACTGGGATCATCCAGGTCAGGAAAACAGAGTGGGGCAGTAATCACAGCTGAGTGTGATGGCATCTCAGACTAATTGGATTTCCCTTTGGGGACTTCCTGAGGCGTACTCCAGCAGTTCTGGCAGGAGAGTTCTCTCTCGTTGTAAAAAGCCATTACTCATTCATAGAAAAAACTGGCAACTTCATTAGCAAAAGATAAAGGGAGGAAGGAAGGATGGTCTGATGGCTGAGAAGCTTGGGACCCAGGAGATCAATATTTAACTCTGCCACAAACTACCTGTGTGACTGTTTTAAGTTATAAGGGGCTTAGTGTAACCAGCCACTAAAGCCACACTTGAATTTATAAACATAACTCGTTCCTCTGCCTTCAACAGCTCTCCTTCTGTGTGGTTTAAGTAGCTGGGTTTGTACAGCATCTAAACAACAAGGCTGTGACCACACAGACAATATAAGTAAAAATAGATACTAATCACCTTGCATGTGTGATCAACTTGGGGAAAAAAATGTATTCTTGCTTATTAAGCTTTCCCCTTATTGTTTCATGAACATGGTTCATATTTTGTTTGTCTGCTCCTCACCCACAAATGGCCTAATACCAGGGCTATTTTTGTAGGCAGGTAACAAAACACAAACACCCAAATTAAACACAGCTTTCATTTTCCTTTTTGTTATTGCTCCTGTAGATCAAGAGTATCTTCAAAACTCCCTGAGGGAGTCTGTCATTTTTGGATAACAGAAAGTGAATGCCAGAAAGGATGATGCAAAAAATTGCTCTGTATTTTCCCCCTTGCAGTAACCAGTCTTCTTGAGAGCAGTAGAGGAGAAGGGTGCACTGACAATGGCTGCAGAGCTGGATTTCTCCCCACCTGAAATCCCTGAGCCCACGTTCATGGAGAATGTGCTACGCTACGGACTCTTCTTTGGAGCCATTTTCCAGCTGATCTGTGTGCTCGCCATAATCCTGCCCGTGTCCAAGTCCCACAAGACAGTAAGTAGTGCTCTTTAATATTGATATAAATGGGCAGAGTCAGAAAAAACAGGATGGGAGGGAATGTTGAGCAGCTAATGGAGACACAGCTACCCCTGGGACTGATGATGGTTTCATTGTTCATTCTCCTTCCTTCCCTCTGGCTTTCCCACCTCCAGCTTCTGTCTTGTGATTTACTACCAGATAGGAAAGTCAGGAACAAATATCTGAGCCAGGATCTCTCTTAGTATCAGTGAAAAAAGCAAGCTGAAACACTGACAAGGTGCTAAATGCATGTGCAGTTCCTGGCTGCAGGAGAACCCATATTGTCGTCCTGCTGCTGATTTGTTTCATTAATTGTCAGGCAGAGCATCCCCTTTGCAGGACCTGCCTTTCAGGAAATGACTCTGGACTTGGGTTTGGTGTGAGTTTTGGAAACAAGATGCATGTGGAATTTCTAGTATATCCTAAAGGTGAGGAAAGCAGCTTTCAGACATCCAGTGCCCAAGGGTCCTTTGATTTAGTTGGCACAGGAAAAGGTAAAAGGGAAAGGTTGAGGTGAGCTGTTCCTCTAGACTGAGGGATGTTCTGCACCTGCCTGGCTTTTTTCATTAAAAAGAAAAATGTCTTTGGTGATCAGGCTGCAAGTTGGGTGTTTTTATACAGATATTGTCTGAAGGCATTTGGTATATTTTCAGAAACAGCTCAGCATGGGGAGTTTTGTTTTCAGACTCTTTATTTCTGTGTTTGCTCCCTCCTGTGCAGAGCAAGTATGGAAATTTTCAGCCTGTTGGGGGAAGGGAATGCCTCAGGGTGAGGTACAGGGTGAAGGATAAAGTTCATGACCTAACTTTTTTACCTTTAACTGCTGGTGTGATGTGATGCTGTCCTGCCATGGGTCATGCTCCCTACTGCTTGTCCTGCCACAGGAGCTGCATCTCCCAGCAGGGAGATGAACGGGCAGTTGCTGGATCCCATTGCAGTGGCATTGCAAGTCTTAGAATCTTAGAATCATTCAGGTTGGAAAGACCTCCAAGATCATTGAGTCCAACCTTTGCTCTGTTACTCTGCAGCCACCAGCACCTGTCTGTCAGAGTCCTTTTCCCCAGTAAATTTTTGAGAAATACCAAGTAACTTGTTGAAAGTTGAAAAGAGGGAGAGCTTTGGTCTGGAGTGGGAAACTGGAGACCAGCCAGTTACCTATTAAAATGATAAGGCTCAAGGACCTTTTACTGCTTACAGTAAAGGACCTTTTACAACTTGCTTACAGTTGTAGGATGCCTTAATGTTTGCATACTCTAGTTTTTATTTTCTCCATATATAAACTATGTTTATATATGTTTATGTTTATATATGTGTTGTCTGTATGACTTGTTTGGAAGACCATAAACACCATAGGCTACCCCTCCAAATTTTGAGAATGATGCTTGAGTCTGGGTAGGGTATCGGGGAACTTCGCTGTCTTGGAGCCTCAAGCTTTGAAATCTACCTTGGTTTGGACATTAGAAGGCAGCAGTGTTCACGTTATGGCAGCAGCATTCTGCATCCCTGAGTAATAACCATGTCCCTGGAGCCAGCCAGCTCCCCGTGCACTGATCACAGCCTTTGGAAAGCCAGCCAAGTCTCCTTCCTTGGAAAGCCACACAGATGTGAGCTGTAATAGCCTAGTAACTTGAGAGACATTTGAACCAAGCTCTTTGATTAAAAGGACACTGTGGGATGCTGCCTCCCCCTCCATTATCTGGAGTTCTGGCTTGGAAGCTTGGAACTCGCACGTCTTGCTCAGCCATTTTTTGTGTGTCCTTTTCCAGTTGGCACACTCAGGCTGAGAGAACCCAAGATGCTAAAGCAATATTTATACTCAAATGCATTTAATGAAAGGAGGCAATCTGCATGTGTGTGCTTTCTCAGAGGAGTCTGGCGCTGTTCCCTTATGTTTTCACAAGATAACTAGATTTTATTTCCCATGGCTGCAGTATTACCTCTCATCTTCTCTGAAGGAAACAAGCATCACATCTCAGTATTCTGTTAGTCCAGGTGGAGAAAGCTTTGCCTGAAATTCCTTCCTTGGATTTTAGAGGCTCTGGACTTTATATTGTTAGTGCTGCTTTGGTGAATATTTTTTTACCTTGCACATGATAGTGATTAATGTTTGGCAGAAATGTCTGCTGACTGTTTCCATGCACCCTGGTGATTATGTGTTATCTTTCCCTAATTCAAATAGTTTTCATTTAGTGTTTTCTTCTTGTCTTCAAAGTTTTTCTCCTGCAAAGCCTGTTTTAGATACTTTAGCTTTTAATGGCATCTCTGGTAACAAGCTGTTTCTGTGCAGAAACTCACACTCATCAAAAAGCACATGCAGAAGGAGCAGAGATAATGCTGCTCAAGTCTCATTAAATGTGGCCTCAGTTTGACATCAATGTGTTCCAACAGAGATGCCCAGCACTTGTTTCCTTTTGCTTATACTCGAATCCCCAAAGCAACCTGTTAGCAAACAGTAAAAAAATAGTTACTGACTGTTTTTAATTGATTCTTTTAGGACTCGGACAGTTTTGAGCCTAAGAATTCAGAGACAGTGAAGAAGCCAAAGGCAACTGCTCCACAGATAAGCAAGAAACCTAAGAAGGAAACCAAAAAGAAACGATAGATGTGTGACTGATGAGCCTCCAAAGACCAAATAACCACCCATAATCGTGCTTCCTCAGAGACAACATCAAAGGCAACTAACTCTGTTAATGGTTTTCTGGCATTGCCATCTTTTACTTTTCAGGGGCAAGGGAGAAGAAACTTAGAAGAGTGGAAGGGTTGGGGTTCTGCCATAGATTTCTTACAAGCAAAGAGAACTTCATATATCCAAGACTTCATTTAATTTGAATAATGTGTCAGTCATCATTAAACTGACTTCTAGTTCTGGTGGCTAGAGAGGGCTGTTGGCCTGGCTCCTCCATGCTGGCTGGGATTTGTAGTAAAGTCCCTTTGGAAAGTGGAGCATAGGTTTGCTGCTTTGGATATCGCTTTGTGTTGTGTTTTTTGAAGGCAGAGGGATCAAATGGATCAAGAATACCACACTACACAGCTTTGTATTCATCTCTGTTGTCATCTAGTCTGAAATACATAGCTGCATTTTATAGCTTAATCATAATGCCTTTGTCATATTCTTTAATTCTTTAGGTAATAACTCACCAGATTCCAGACTACTGGAGATGAAAGCTTTCATTTCCTCAGCGTCGCTGCCTCTTGTTCCCCACCCATGCACTCTTCCTTTCTATTCCCACCTTTGAAAGCAGGTACATTTCAGGGAACTGAGACTGTGGTGGGGATTGCATTGACTACAAGAATCAGGAAACAATTTGACTCCGGAAGGTGCAGAATTGAATACCTGTGCTGGTGGAGTTGTCCTTGGGAAGACCAAGCACTGTGTGCTGGAGAAGAGCTGCTGAGGTGGGAGTCTGGGGATGGTGCTCTGCTGGTGTGTCAGCCAGCCCTGCCTTGCTGTGCCATGGATAAACCCTCCTGCCAGCTGGCTGATCCCTGACCATGGGCCCTCTTTCAGCACAGCTGGGGATCATTGCACTTGCAAATTCCCTCCCAGCCTTCCCTGCCGCAGTCTGCTGCATCTCCTCTGGCTGAATTCCTCCTGAGGGTGAATACGTTCTGGGCCTGAGGAGATGTGGTATTTTAAGATCCAAGGGGAGGCAGGCCAGCTGTGTACCATGGAGGGGAGACAGACACTGTGTTCCTTCAGGCTCTGGCTCTCCAGGCCCAGGGACAATCCAGGATTGGATTTAAATATGGCTAGACAGGACTGGAAGGAGATAGGTGGTGACGTAGCCACGGAGTCTCTGTAGAGCAGCTCAAGCTTCCTGATGCCAGCTCACATCTTGGTTTGTTTGATCAGGAGTGAGTCAATGGGAGGAGAACCTGCTCTCTGAGGCGCACCCAGGGTTCAGAGCAGCTTTGAAGGAAGGGTTCTCCCTGGCAGGGCTGCAAGTCTGTGATCCTCTTTGCATACACAGACTCCCATCCTCAAGTCACAAATGCCTGGTGAGCCCAGGTGTGTGTTCTTTAACAGCAGGTGAACAACACGTTTACAGAAACCATCAATGCTGAGAACAGCCACGTCCTCTGCTCACTCTTGCTCTTGGTGGGGTAGCAGATGGATCCCAGTACCAGTGTGACTCTGACTCCTCTGCTCCAGGCTCTCTGATGCTCTTAGCCCGAATGCTGGCACCAAGTTGCACTTCTTAAAATCCAGCTTGGAGTTCTGCTTTAAATTCTGCTTTTTTATTTTTTTTTTTTAGCTACATGAAGGCAGTACCAGAACAAAGCATAGGAGACACAAGCACTCTAAAGTTGCTTTAGGTTCTCAGTACAAAGAAATATTACAAAAAGTTCCCACACAAATAACAAAGAACAGTGTTGTGCCATGAGTTTCCGTGATGGACCTGGGCTCTGTCTCTGATCTGCAGGGCAAAGAAAAGCCCTGAGTAGGTATTGCAGATCACTCTTTCCATTTTAATACACGAGAATGGTTTTATGTAAATTCCAGCTTTCTGCAGGTTACCTAAAGCAGGGGGTTAATGCTTTAATGGAATCACGGAACACATGTTATCCAAAATAGAGAGTCATTTCTGCAGCTCAGAACCAGGTAGCAGTGGGCACTGTGTGGCTGTTACCTGAAATAGCAGCTATTCCATCAATGTCCACATCCAGCTATTTGCAGGCTGGCTCACTCATTGCTCAGTAGAAATCATGGATGTTGGGGTTTGGTTTTGTTGGGGGGAAGAGGGATGAAGATAAATTCCCCAGTCTATTCCTGACAGCTTTACACTTATTTGAATGCTCTTGTTTGCTGAAGTTAGAGTATGTAGAAATTACCAATAACCCATGTATTTTAGTTTATCTTGAAATGTGTAATAAATGCCATCAGAATCTTTGTTTAAAATGAAATCTGTGTTTAAAGTTGTGCTGCCTGTTCCTTCACATTCACTGTGAAAGCTGCCAGAACTCCCAGACTATAGGAACACAGGGACATAAATAACCTATTCATTAAAATGATCCATTAAGGAAAATCCTTTCAGATCCTTTAATCTGTGAGAAATTGGTTAGTTAATACTGTCAGGCATGTGTGCATCTGTATCTGTGTTTGACTTGGACATAGCAAACTCTCTCCCAACACTGCTTCATCTTCTTGGGAGGAAGGAGAAAACCATCCAGTGACTAAATCAATTTTAGTCCCCCATGAGAGATTTTTGGCTCTAAGAGCCCCCATGAAGGTAGCCCTAATAAAGGCATTTGTTAATAATGCAAGCAGGGGATTAGATGGGGATTCAGTAGGCTGGTAAAAGGGATTTTCAGGAGCCCAGGTTTGCATGGCTGGAGCATGGGGCTGTCTGGTGGCTCTTCTTGGCTGCAGTGAGACCAGCGTGGTGGCCAAGCTCTGGCAAGTGTTTGTTGGTTCTTGGTAGCCAAGCTCTGGCAAGTGTCTGCTGGTTCTCTCACCAGAAAACCAAAACAGAGAGAAGGACTAGTGTGGCGACTCCTTTAATTCCCAAGCACTTTTCTCCAGGCTGTTTTGTAATTAACATCCCAAAGGGAGCTGAAGACCTCATTAAGTCAATTTTATTGAAGGGGAGGTTTTCAAAGGTCTGTCTCCAGGTACCTGCCAGTAGGCAGCACCTCTGCAGCCACACCTTGCTCTGGCACCCAAGGCCAGGAGCTGGCAGAGGGCTGGTGTGTGTCACAGAGTTCCTGTCCCTCAGCAGGACATGCCTCAGCTCTGAAGAGACATGGCTGGTAGTTGGGAGTTCTTTCCCCCATTTTTGAGTACATTCAAGCAGCTCTGCCTCCCTGGCCAGGTTCATCTCAAGAGCTGTGGCCATGGCTGTCCCCTGGAGCTGGCCCAGGCTCACAATGCTTCCTTGTGCTCCCCCAGTGCCAGCAGCACAATCCCTTGAGACAGGCTAATAAGTAGCTCGTGACTGGAGTTCCAGTTCACACAGTTCAATTAAATCCCTGTTAATCTTGTTCAGACCTAATTTACTTTCATTCTCATACACTCGCCTCTCTCTGCTTCAGAGAGATTTTGCTGAGGTTCCCTGCTGACAGGGCTGGAGAGCCCGAGGCCCTCAGCCCCATCAGGCACTGATGTTTGCAGAGCAGCCCCCTTGTCGAGTCAATAAGCTCAGATTATTTCCCAGCCTGTCATGAAGAATGAAAATATTCCTCCAGTGCCTGGCTTTAGGGAGGGTCAGGCTATGTGGCAATGCTTGAGGAGATGATAAGGAAGCTGTAGGAAGGGAGGACCTGCTCAGTGTCTGTTTGCCAGGGCACTGCTCAACCAGTCCCCCTCTGTGTGTGTGTTAATTTTTCGACCAGCTGGGAGCTGGGGTGCTGGACTTCTCTCCTGGGAGCATCTCTTTCACACTGGTACTTCTTTCAGGCAGAAGTTGTGTCGTTCACAGCCTGTGGCCTGCAGGGATTGAGATGACTGTATTGATTTAGTTGTTTGTTTATTAATCTCATGAGGCATCAGAGACTGACTGCAGTGAGAAAATGGGATGATGAGTGGAGAATGCTGGAGTACAGAGCATTGCTGTGTGTTTGACAATTAGCTTGATTGCTGGCCTTGGCACTGAGAAGGCATCTGACCTTCCTCTTCCTCATGCAGAGGGATGATTTGTTTGGGAAGCATTCCCTTTCTCCCTGATCATAGATGTGGGCTGTAATCAGTGTTTGCATTCCTCCTCCAGCTGACAAGTCACTGCAGGTCCAAGGTCCAGCTCTTCTCTGGCAGTTTGTGACTTTTGAGCAGTGGTTTGTGGGGGTGTTTTCTGGCTTTTGGTACCCAGGCCACTGAGCAGTAGCTGCTCCAAATGTCTCTTGTTTGGGGCTGGCAATTGCAGGGCAGTGAAATCAGCTTCCTGCCTCTCCCTTGAAATTCAGCTGATTTTCCCATTTCATGATGCTTCTTCCCAATTTGTGGCTTTTCTGTCACCATAAATTGCTCCCATGACCCCTCTTGTTGCTTCCAGCCTGTAGACTCATGTCCTGCAGTTGTTCTGTCCTTGCAGACATGTTTTACCTGCCAGTGACAGTGGGCATTACCTGCTGTTATCAAGGACCGATACAAAGAAGGAACAGGTGCAGGAGCATCCAGGATGGAGAAAGGTGTCCCTTTGTAATCTTTGGCGATGATTTTTTCAGCCAGCAGATGTAACAGCTGGGGAAGGAATTTTCCCTGCCTTGGGAGCCCTGGGTACACCCAGACAGCTGAGCCAAGCACATCATTCCTCTAATCCATGAGGAACCAAGCCCATCACACACACCACACTTCACAGCTCATGGTGAGTGCTGTGGTGCTGCGTGTGCTCCACACCACCCACTCAGATCCTGCTCCTCTCACCAGCACACAACAGCGAGATTTGTCTTGTGCAATCCCAAACCTCTTGCAGTGCCCACTTCCCTCCTCACAGCTTCCCTGGTTTCATTTACTGCCTGGAGGCCCCGGTGTGGCTTTGATGTCCCTTGCACTCTGCTTGTCATCCCTGGGAAACCACAGTCCAGGTGAGGACTCAGCGATGCAGAGCAGGGGGTTGGAGCACAGAGGTGATGGGCTCCTCCATGGCTTCTGTCCAGCTTTTCCGGCTGGTGGGTTCAAGGTAAACCTGCTTTAGGTCACATCTGCTCTGCTTTTCAAAAATATCTGTTGCCTTAATGTCTCTTGTGTGAGAGAAGCTCAGCTCCCAAATGGGGGAGCTGTGGGTGGAAGGGTTGAAGGGCTCTCACTTCTCCCTGTCTCCAGCTCCAGGCAAGGAGCTGTGTCTTTAGCACCGTACTCTACTGGAAGTCCTATTTGCACAGAATTCCTTTTGTGTAAAACCTGCACTTGGGAAATATCCATGTTTCTTGCCAGAGGCTGTCCCAGGCTCTGAGCTGCCACCTCTGTGTCAAGTTCAGCCAGTCCCAGTGCATGGACTGGGGCCATGGAAGGCATCAGCAAAGGCCTGAGACATATCTTGCCCAAGCTACAGCCCAGGTATCTGTGGCTCCAAAGCTTGTTCCTGCTGCTTTCCTTTTGGCTGCTGCTTCTGCAAAAGCCATCCCAAGCTTATAAATTCACCTTGCCATGAGCCAAAGTCCAGAGTACGACAGACACGGTTGAGCTCTCGCAGGCAAAGCTGCTCCTGTGGCTCCAGGAATCAGCTTTCCTGTTGTTATTTGTGCCTCAGCTCTGGCTGGACAGGCAGGATCCATGCTGGAGCTGTGCTGTAGGTGCAGAGTTTGTGGGGTCACATCCCTCTGGCTCCCCAAGGGCAGCTCTTGGCCATTGCTGGGTGAGCCCACACTGTAGCACACAGGGTGTGTGCAGGAGAGGGTCCTCGTGGCTGTGGTTCCCACAGAGCAGCTCCTTGTGATGCTGTGATGGCTCCTTTTGTGAAGCAGACATCCCCCAGTGTCAGGCCTGGGCAGGAGGAGCAGATTTTGAGAAAACCTGCAAGCAGTTCTCGTCCCTACCTCCCCCCTCACTTAACTTGTTTTAAACAGAGCTCAGATCCAAACATCATATGGTTTAAGTTTTCAGATTCAGATTTTGGCCTCCTTCGCCCATCCCTTGCTTGAAGGACCAAGACTGGATGATTAAGGGGAAACACCCTTGTGTCTGCTCCGGCTCTGCTTGCTCAGGCTGCAGGCGGGCCAGCAAGCAGCTGGGTGCTGGCAGGGAGGGAACATCCCAGCCCCTGGGGCAGGGTCTCCTGGATGTGGCTACCAGAGCTCTGCACCAGCCAGCTGTCCTCTACTGCTCTGCTACCAAATCAGGCCAGAAGCAGGACTATAAATCTCAGCTGGATGAGCTTCCCTGAGTTTTTCTGAATCGCTCTTTTCTATAGATACTAAGACTGGCCAAAAAGCAGGATTTCCATGCTGGGAGATGCCAACATCTTGTGTGTGGCTTTCATGCTGAGCTGAGGCAAGAAGCAAAACGTGTCGGATTTTTGCCCAAATGAGCTATTCCAAGATACTTAATTCAGATTGTATCAAAGCATATTTTATCAGTCAGAAACCTGACAGGAAATGTTGTGCCTTTATTGACCATGCAGATAATTTCAGCCCACAGCTGTTGAACTCAGTGCCTCCTTATTAAATATTTGCATGTCACCGAGTCAGTGGTTTCCCCCGCAGCCCTTTCCCCCAGGGAATTTTGCAATGACACTTCCTGGCTGGGGCTAAGTGCCCCTTTTGCACAGCAGATTGTCACCACACTGAGGGACAAAACAGGTCCTGAGCCCTCCTGGTAATTTCTTCTCAGCTGCCCCTTTTTATCCTATAACCTGCAGGATGCTGGCGATCGCTGCTCGGCTCCTGCAGCCCTAATGCTCAGTGTGGGAGAGAATGGCCAGAATGAGCATTTCTAGCATGAAATATTGCCAAATGGCTCGTGCTGCAGGGTTATTCTGGTCAATCCCCTTCAGTAAATCAGCTCCCGAGTTTGAAACTGCAGCTTCTCTAACAGGGCTGATGGTGCTGATCATTTCTCACAGTCACTATTTGCAGGGCTGTAAAGCTCAATGCTCGTAAAATCTCAGGGCAAGAGCTGTGGCTGCCTCTCTCTCTGTCCAGCATCTCAAACACAACCATTATATTATTAATAGTAATAATTCCTGCAACTGTATTTGGAATTTGCAGTGAACAAAGTGCAGCCTCAGGAACAGGATCCAATAGACAAAACTTATTCACGCGTGCCAAGGAGATGCTTAAAAATAAAGCCGGCTGGAGATGAATAGATGTTTTGTTGTAAATCCACAGTTACTTTGGAGAGGTCAGGGCTTGGATCAAATACTGGACCCAATAAGCACCCTCTTACCTCCACAGGAGGATTTCAGGAGCCCTGTGGAGCAGTTTGATCTGCACACCTGGAGGGGAAGGAGCCACGTACTTACTTAGTTACTCATAAGCATGACAGCATCTGCCCACAGTAACTCTCATTCTTGTTCCTGATGAAACTCGTGTAAAGGTCAGCAAGAAAACACAGAAATACCTGAGCATGTCTTCATTTCTTTTTCAAGTATCATTTCAAGATGTCCTGTAATAACCAAGCCACTGGAAATACTCAGTGCTACTTTTGTTCAAATTGAAAGTACCTGGTTTTCAGTTTCTGTAACCCTCTTCCTCTCTCTGGGGTGGGTTTTATCAGCACTATTTAAAAGTGAAGAATCACATCAAGAAAATAAGTTTCGGACGAGAGACTGAAATCCCTGGGTGGGTGAAAAAAGTAGCAATTTGCATTAGACTGCTTAAAGATAAATATTTGGAGTGAGGCAAGAGGCAAAGGGAAGTGGGTGGCCAGGAGCTGTCAGGCTCCAGACCTCATGTCTGAGCCAGGAGTGTCCTGAGGTGTGCTGGGTTGCTTAAATGGTCTTAAATCTCAATATCACCAGCACTGCATGTTTAATGTCAGCCCTGTGAGGGCACAATCCAGCATCTGAGTCCAAAAGATAAAGAGTCTGAGTTTAGAAGAGTGTCTGTTTGCAATTTCAGATTTGCATATTGGCATCATCTTAGAAGAAGAAGAAGAAGAAGAAGAGGCTGTGTGGTGGACTTGGTCTGGAGAGTTGAAAGGCACAGTGCTGTGGGTGTTTGCCTTCCAGCCATGGGCCGGCACCGCCAGAGATGGGAACTCCGATTGGGAGGACAGCCTGGAGAAAAGGAGTTGATTGCAAAAGAGAAAAACAAAATACAAATATTTATAAGTCATAATTGCATCTTAGATTTGGGTCTGGATCCAGTAGAGGCTGAGTCATCCTCACCAGCTCACCCGGGGCTGGAGCCAGGTCCCCACTCCCCCGGGGTGTGCTCCCCCCCGGCAGTGCTCCAGGCCTGAGGAGTGCTCCTGGGATAGGGAGGGACAGGGGAGTGTCCCAGTGTCCCTGTGCCCCTTGCAGCACAGCAGGGAGAAGCTGTGGGGTTCACAGGCACTGGTGTGGCCCCCTTCTTTCCCCTACATCCGCATGGGTGAGCAGAGCAGTACCCGGGACTGCCCCACATCACCGGGTAAACCCCTTCATCCCACATCTGATAAAGAATCCTTCCCTCCACATCCCCACGCCAGCAGGGCTGGACCCCCCAGACCACACACAGCCCATGGGGTGTCCGGGGAGGGAACCGAGAGGGAAAACGTCTCCTGCTCGGCTGGAGAGACCTTATCAGCGTCAGCTCCTCCCAGGGAAGGGCCCCTCACAATGTGCTGGCCACGGGTGATGGATCGGCGCGTGCATGACTCCTTGTTCCTGGTGACTCATGGATTCGCTGGCCTTCGCCAGTGTCATGGGAAATATTTTTTTAATAACTCAAAAGGCGGGGGGGGGGGGGGGGGGGGGGAAACAAAAAAAAAAACTCCACCACATAGTTCTTTAAAACTTGTTAACTTCCCAAATTGTCTCTGAAGCGTCAGATCTTGCTCAGAGTAAGGAGGATTTTCGGAAAACCCCCGCCAAGTGGCTGCGGGGCTGGTCGGAGGGGTGGGCAAGGATGGCAGAGGCGGTGCTGGCTGTGGAAATACAAGGGTCACTGGAGCTGGCCAGCAGCCGAGCGTGCCGGATAAAAGACTTAAACGGGGGTCTAAGGAGTGGACTGCTTCACCTCCATTCTTCCTGGAGGGATAACGTGACAGGGAACGCTTCAATGGATCGCCAGTGGGGAAGGTGGGAGGGCTGCCAGCGCCGCTGAGCTGGTCGGGCAGCCCCGACGGGCTGGGTGCGGGCATCGGGGCACCCGGCTGAGCCCTGAGCCCGTGTGTGCACCCCGGCACTGCTCGGTACCAGGGCAAAGCTGGGCATTTCCCACCTCCTGCTGCTGCTGAAAGGGGACAGTGCTGAGGGGCAAGGGGAGGGACGGGTGGAACCGTTCCCGTGTGCCCACCTGCCCGAGTGGAACTCACACACACCTGAGGCAGTGATGCTGCCAGCTGGGGACTGGGCCCCCCAGGAGCACCCGCAGTTCCACTCTGCCTTGTTTTGGAGGCCGGCACCGGCTTCAGGGGCGACCGGGGGTGGGGTGTGTTAACCCCTAAACGGGACAGATGCCCCGGCGGAGCTCACACACTGCTCCGTGCCTGTGCTGCCTCCAAAGGGCCCCACAGAGCTCCCCGGGTTCCCAGGGAGGCCCAGGACGTGGTTTATCTTTGCCTGCTTTTCCATCTGAAGTTTTACCTCCGTCTGACTTCAGAGAAGGAGGAACGTGGCTTCCAACCCTCTGGGAAGGCGAGGTGTCCCTCCTGGGGATGGGGAGGAAGAGAACCTGACAAATCAGCATTTCCCCTGCAACTCGCCGTGTGTTAGAGCTGTTGAATAAAGCGAACCGCAGCCCAGCCGGGTTTCAGCCTCCTGAAAATCACTTTTGTGTTACCAGCTCCGGCTTCCAGGTAACACAGCAAGCCAGCCCGCCGGGGCGAGCAGCGCTGGGCTCGGGTGGGAGCACCCCCAGCCCCTCACCCGCGGGGCGACGCGCTCCGAGGAGCGCGGCCGGCGCTCCCACGCGTGTCCCCGGCACAACCAGGCGGTTCCCCCGCCGCGGGCCGGGACGCGACGGCAGCGCCGGCGGCGGGGGCGGCCCCTGGCCCGTGCGCGCCCCGCGGAGCCCGGCTGCCCGGAGCCTTCTCCCTGGAAAAAAAAAAAAAAAAAAAAAAAAAAAAAAAAAAAAAAGAAATAAAAAAAAAAAAAAAAAAAAAAAAACAAAAAAAGAAAAAAGAAAAAAAACAAAAAAAAAAAAAAAAAAAAAAAAAAAAAAAAAAAAAAAAAAAAAAAAAAAAAAAAAAAAAAATAAAAAAAAAAAAAA
>CM031874.1:1731438-1837109 GCA_018697195.1 Certhia americana | reverse complement strand
GCGGGGATGTCCGCAGTGGGGAGCAGCGGGGCGGCGGGGGGATGCCCGCAGTGGGATGCCCGCAGAGGAGTCCGGCGGGAAATGCCCGCGGTGGCGCCAGCTGGTTGTGGGTCCGATCGGGGATGCTGGAGTTCGGCGAGGAGGCGATGGGTCCAACCGGGGATGCCCAGTGGGGCAGCTGTGGGTCCAGCAGCGTGGGATAGCCGCAGCCTGGAGAGCTGGCTGTGGGTCCCCACAAGGATGCTGGCGGTCTGGCGCCGGGTGTCAGTGGGGCGATTGTGGGTTCACCGGGATGCACATGGTCTGGTGGGTCAGCCGTGGGTCCGGCTGGGGGTGTCACTACCTGGCGGGGCAGAGCTGGGGACGCGGGGGGTCCGGCGGGGTGGCCCCGCCTGCCTGCAACTCCCCTTTGTTGTGCTCAGGGGCTGTGGGGGACCCCCGGGAGCGCAGGGCGGGGACAGCCGGGCTGTATGTAGGCCAGGACATGAAATATTCATCGCCCCCCTGCTTTGATGTCTCGTGATCCGCTTCCCTTGTCGTGTTTGTTCACCGGTGATTCTGGGGCCAGTGTCCAGCCCTGGTGGCTCTGGCAAGTCGTGCCCCTCGCTGTGCCCCTCACCGTGCCCGGCTGGCTCAGATGCTGTGGGGCTGCAGAGCCCCGGCTTCTCCGATTTAAGACTTCATCCAGTCGGGAAGTTTCCCATTGCAGCCTGGCCGATCCAACCCCCATGTGTGGCTGCAAGTGGTGGCAGTGATATGTCCCCGCTGTCACAGCCCCCAGGGCCGTGGAATAGTATCGTGGGTTTTGCCCTGAGCCACACTGGGGTCAGGATGAGGTTTTATCCTGCTCACTGCCCAGACGGACTGTGCTGCATCCTGGGGCCACTTGGGACAGACACAGGAGGTAACCTGCAGGGATGAGGCCACTGCACAGGGCTGTGTGCATGGGGACAGGTGTGGTAGGGGGCTGACATCTTGTGGTACCAATCCTGGCCTAGTCCTCTCTGGTGTTGGGTGTCAGGGAGCTGTGCAGCCTTGTGTGAGACCTGCTGGACTGAGTGGGATCTGCTCCATCTCCCTGTGTTTTGCTGGCTGTGCACAGTGCACTCTTCCCTGGCCTTTCCTCACCCCGGTGGCTGCTGTGGTGTGCCAGGGCTCAGCCCTGGACTTGGTGCCAGAAGCAACTCTGGTCCTGGTCCTGGTCCCAGAGATGCTGAGCAGCAGTAGAGGTTGTAGGTGGCTGGGAGCTGTGTGTGCCATGGCCTGTCCTCCTGCTGTGGCTCCCCAGAAGTGATGGAATGGAAGGGACATGATGTGACATGCAGCCAGGGGGTCCCTTAAGACAGGTTCCACCGCACTGTGGCATTAGGAGCTGGGGGCAGTGGAGGGTGCAGAGCACAGGGTTCCTGAGGTGACCTCCTGCCTGTGCAGCAGGAACAGGGACAGGACTACACATTTCCATCAGCGCTCTATGAAACTGCATGAAGGTGGCAACAAAAGACTTGATTTTTCTTTCTCCTGCCCAGCTGGTGCTCCCAGAGAAGGAGGTTCTGGGGGTCTTTGTTGCTCTCCTCTCAGCTGAGGAGATACCCACTGCCAGCATGACCAAGGTGTGACAAACCTTCCCAAGACCCAGCCGTTAGTGATGGGAACCCTTTTGTGCTGCCAGGCTTGGAGACACCCCTCAGAACACAGTGGCTCAGCATGAGCCCGAGCCCCCCATGCAGCAAGTGTTGGTCAGACAGTCACAGGGCTGTCCAGGAAAGTGTGAGGAAGAGGATGTGGAGGAAGACATCAGCAATCTTGCCCTTTAAAGCAATACACATTCTGTCATTCTCACTGTTGGGCTGCTCCTGACACCTTTGCCATAGAGCTTGTTCCTGGCTTACCTGTGCTAAGCCATCAGCTTCAGCTGGCTCCAGATCCAGCCAGAACAAAACCGTGGCACTCGGTGTCTGAGCCAAGGCTCGTGTGCTGACTCCCCGGGGGGAGCTGTGTCTCTGTAATCATTAGCCAGTTAATGCTTATATGTCAGGAAGGAACACCTTTGCTTAGGAGATCGAGGGTCAATTTTCACTTCCAAGCTTTGACCTGGGAGCAGCGGGGCAGGGGCTCCTCTAAACACCTCCTGGCTTTGCCAAAACAGCCCAAGACAGGGTTATTTATGGGCTGCGCAGCAGCAGCAGGGAAGGGAAGTCCAATGTTCCCTGTCTCGATCGTTAGTGGCCTTGCAGTGCTCCCTGTGTGATGGAGATGCCCTAATGATAGCTCTGCCCTTTAATGACTTTGTGCCAGAGTGATGGAAAATCATGGAGGTTCCGCGGGGAGGCAGCAAGGGCCATCCCAGCCCCTGGCTGGGGAGCAGGGGGATGAGGAGAGCACTGCAGTGACCGACTGATCTGGAGGCTCTGCTGCAGAGGCAAGAGGGTCCTTTTCTGCCTTGGTGACATGGAGGGGACATCAGCGATCCTGAGACAGGGATGGCCTTTAGCAGCACGGGTAGCTCCTGCGAAGCAGCATCATTTCACTGGACTCAGAGGCAAGACGGGGATGGACTGTGGGGCTCCCACACCTCCGAAATCCCATCTGCCTCTCCCTGTTACTGGTGTGTGATCCTGCCTGGCCTTTGAAGTCATCACAGAGCTAAACTCTTACCTAATGAGACCTCAAGGACTTGGTCCCCAACCTCTCATTGAAACAACCAGCAAATGCCTTTAAGATCTTGAAAGAGAAGAGGTAGGAGCGAGCAAGCTGCCTGCACCTCCTCCCAGCATGTCTAAGCAGGGGGGGGACCCTCAAGCATCCCTGGGACAAAGCACTGGACTCCTGGCATGGCTGTGGGAAATTGGAAAGCCTATCTGAAGTGCTATTGTTTCCTGTGCTGTCTATTTTGCAGCTCGGTTTCCAACTTGTTTCTTTATCTCTTGGAACAATTTCCCATCTGAGCTCACTTCCGCAGTGCTCCGCATCTCGCTCTGAAGCCTCTCTGGAGATGTGTCCAGTGTGCATCCCATCAGAAACGGCCTTGTCAGACAGCAGCACAGCCCTGCACCTCCCTGCAGAAGGGAGCCCTTGAATCCCATGCCTGGAGAGCAGCTCAGACCTCTGGATGGAAATAACCATCCATGCATAGCTGTTCCTGGGACAGGAGCATGGATTGTCACTGTTTCCAGTCCAAGCTCCTCTTCCCGACCGCCTGTAGCTGTGGGTGGTGCAGTCCAGCTCCCCAGGACTGGTGTCTTGCTGAAGTTTCCACCCATCAGCAGAAAACATGCCTTGTGTCACGGGGCTGTTTTAAAGCCTTTGGTTCCTCATCGCTTATATGGGCAGCAAACTGGGAGGTAGTCCAGTATATCACAGAATTGTGGGATGGCTTGCGTTGTAAGGGACCTTAAAGGTCATGTAGTTCCGGTTCCCCATATCATCTAGTTCCACACTTGCCCAGAGTGTGCTTAGAAGGGTCACCCAGGCCCCCAGCTTGGTCCCAGGTTGGCACAGTGACCTTGGCAGTGGCCGTGTTGGGAACCAGTGCTGCCGTGCACATGGGCTCTGCACACGCGCGCTTTGCAAAGAAAACCCTGAAACAGATTTCAGGAACAAATGTGGTTTGAACCTGGGCCAGGAACCAGGACCTGCAAATCTGCGTGTTGCGCTGACTTCCCTTCAGGCTATGGATCTGCTGGCTGCTCTCACTGGGGAGCAGGGAGGGGTTTTTGAGTGATGGGGGCATCAGCTGCTGGGCAGGGCAGGAGTGGTCATTGATTTTAACTCAGTCCTTAAAAAATCTGCCTGAGCCCCTTGACTCCAGATAGATTCAGTGGAGATGCAGCATCTGAAGTATCCATAGACTGGCATGTGGGATGTGGTGGGCTTGTCTGGGGAAATGTGGAGAACAGAACTGCCTGGGCTTTTAAGGCAAAAGAATAAGAAATGGGGCTCATGCATAGCAAGCCTGCCCTCACCTCACAGCCATGGGCCCCACACCAGAAGGGCACTGGGATGGCTTTGGGGTCTGCAGCCAAGGGGGACACACGATGCAGGGATGTGTGTTTTGGGCTGTGCTGTGGTTCTTTCCCTGTGCTGCAAGACTCAGAGGCTGGCCCTGAATTTCCCAGTCCAGGTTTGACATGTTGTGGTCTCACTCCTGTGACCATGAGGTTTCAGCAGACCCTGAGCCCCCTGTGCTGAGAATGGATGGATGGATGGGTGGATGGATGGATGGATGGATGGATGGATGGATGGATGGATGGATGGATGGATGGATGGATGGATGGATGGATGGATGGATGGATGGATGGAAACCTGACTGCATGCTCTGAGAATTGCTTCCATCCAGTGCAGCTGCTCCCATCCTTCCTGACTGTGCTTGACAACCTTGGCCATCAAAAACCTGGGCAAAGAGGGTAAAAGCCCATTACTGCATTGCCCCCTCCACCATGGGAGAGGTTAACAAGTCCAGCCTGTCCTGAGCAATGTGTCCCTCTCTCATATCACACACCAGTTTGGGGGCAGCATGAGAGGGTCAGGTCAATGCTAAATTGGTCCTAAAAATATCTCACCTTGAGGCACCCTTTTGAGTAATTTAGGGTTGGAGGCATAGCACTGTGTCTGGGTTTCACTTCTCCACCTTGCTTTCCCACTGCATTCCTCAGTTTCCCCCAGGAGCATCTGAGGAGCTGTCATTGGAGTTGGTGAGGTTTTACACAGAGTGCCTCAGTTTCCCCCTCTCCCAGCCCCAGCTGCACTGCCCTCCCCCATGCACACACCATGAGTAAAGCCTCCCCTTAGGCAGGGCAAATAGAATCTGATCTCCATGAAGCACAAACACCTTCCTCATCCTCAGCTGCAGCTGCAGCCAGTGCCAGCAGCAGTGGGGTTGGGCAGTGTTCTCCCTGGGCTTCCGATGTTCCCGGGCTGAAGCATGTGTTTGCTGACTTATGCAAAAACAAACCTACCCAAAAAGGCTGTGGGAGTCACTCCCTACTCAGACGGGCCCTTTCCTTCCCCTGTCCATGGGGCAAGTGCTGGTGGGGTCCCTGCTGTGCTGGGAAAGGGATTGGGAATCCTTGGAACAGCAGGGGGGAGCTTCCAGTGAGCAGCCTGCTGCATCAGGCAGGGAGGGTCACATGGGATCAGGAAGGCTGCAGATATAGCTGCAAAAGTCGCTGTGATCAGGATGAGTTCCATGCTCCAGTGCCAGGAACAGTTGAGCTTGGAAGTGTGTGGGGTGGGAAGGCTCAGGCTGCTGGGGCTGGGCAAGGAGGGCAGATCCTACCCACCTGGCTGCCTGCACAGGTGCAGGTGTGTGTGGGGGTGTGCACGTGTGTGTGCACACTCACCTGAGCCCTCTGGGTGATTTGGGGATGGGCACAACTCTCGTGCTCCCCTGCTGTGGTCCAGGGGGGCTGTGCTGAAGGCACTGTGAGCCTCAGGTGATGGGAAGCAGAGGAGATGCCCTTCATCCCTTTGTCCCTGCATCCCTTCATCCTGTCCCTGTAGGATGAGCAGCACAAGCGAGGGCTGGAGAGATGCCGTGGGAGGGTGCAAGGTCCACGTGTCACTGGTCACATCCACCTCACCCGTAGTCCATCTGTGCTCCCCACCACGCCTGCAGTGAGCAGTGCCAAAGGTGTGCAGAGCCTAGCTCTGTGCTCCAGGAGCGACAGGGATATAAGACACCAGCTCAGCATTTTTCTTTGTTTTTCATCTGCTCAGGTTGTTGATAGTGAGCACTGTCAGGGGCCGCACCTCCCAGCTGGATCCTCTCTGGTGTGAGCATCCCACTCACCCTGGGAGCAGCTGGCAATCCAATGCAGCGTTTTGGGCTTGGAAAAGCTTTATGGGGCTGGCTGATCTCTGTTTGCCCCTCAAGACCCTCCCTGGTTGCTTCCTCTGACGCATCCTGAGCGATGCTTTGTTTTGGTGGTGCAGATGGGAGTGGCTGTGGGAACCAGCCTCTCTCAGGGCTCTGTTGCCTGTGATGTCCTCGGTGTTCCAAGGAGCCACAGTCCCATGCTGTGATCACTGGTACGGGACCTGCTCCCCCTCCCATCCATGCCCACAGAGATGAAAGGAGGAGTTGAGTGTGCACTGCTGGAGCCTGACCCTGATCATCCAGCCCTGACCTGCAGCCACACGTAGCATGTGTACATTAGGGCTGGTGGCCTCACGGTTCCCCAGAGCATGAGGCTTGTGTTGGGCATATGCCCCAAAGTCCCAAAATAACCCAGGAAAATAATCAGCATAAATTTGCTCTGTGGGATCCTGCTTCTTTATTTGAAAATATTCAGGAGTCTGCAAAGTGGGAAGTGTTTGAAATCTGTGACAGAAGAGCCTTGGCCTCTGCTTGGCTTGTGCTTCATCCCCTCCCATTGCAGTGAACCCCAGCATGTGTCCTGCCAAGTCCCTGTGGCTCCAGCTGGGAGGGGGGCAATTCCCAGCTCCATGGGTTTGTGTCAAGGATGCACATACCCACATAACCTCTTTGCATTTTTCCTTTTTTTCCCCATGAGTGTTTCAGTTCCTGTTCCATGTCAGGAGGGCTGTGGTGACGTTTCCTGACACAGGGGTCCTACAGGACCCCTCAGCAGGGCTGGTGGGACTGCGGCTCTGGTCCTGGAGGGACAGAGGAGCCCCAGGAGCTCCTTGCCTGGCTGGACTGGATGGGCTGGTTTCTCTGAAAGTGGAAATGTTTTAGCAGTGACGCCAGCGTGGCCAGGGGTGGTTGTAACTTGCTCAGATCTGGAGCTTTTCTGCCTCCTGCGTTCCTTGCCCCCTTCCTCCCCCTGCCCTGGAGATTTGCCACCTGCCTGTGCTGCTGTCTCACCTGGGTCAGAATGGGTGTGTCAGCCCTGGAGCCACGGCATACTCAGGTGGCACCACTGTTTTGTCCAGATCTGAGACACCTGTGAGTCATGTCAGCCTCCTGCTGCCACCTGCCCCTTCCCCAGGAGCCAGGCAGGGCACGGACTGGGCTGTGTGCTGCCACAGCCATCCCCAGAGAGCACCCGGGGTTGGTGTTCATTTCCAGAAAGCAGAAGGAAACCACATTTCCTGGAGCCTGAGGCTGCCTATGCTGGGAGAGGTGCTGCAGAAATGTGGAACAGAAATCACCCTCCTCCTCCAAGGGTCAGCTCGTGTCACCAGGTCTCCATCACCCTCTCCAGTGGGGCCAGTCTCTTTTCCTGGTTCTTTGCCTGGAGGAGGATGGGAACAGCAGGGCTGTGATGGGCCGTGGGAAGCTGGAGAATTAAGTGGCAGGCAGTGGGAGCTCAGAGGTGCCAGCATGCCCAGGGGCCAATGTTAAAAGGGCATATTTTGAGGAGTGCTGAGCCACAGGGCTGTTTTGGGGAAGCATTGCCCTGTGGCACCAGGCAGTCCTGGTGGCCAAGAGCTCCAGCTCCTAGTGCCATTCCAGCTCAACATCAGAGTTTTCCTACCCAGCATTGTCTCTTCCCAGCCCCACAGGCACTCCTGCCCTTGGAATCATTTCCTTTCAGTTTCCTTCTCCTGGATTTGGCAGCAGGAGAGCAGTGCCCTCATCACTTGCCTGGGAGAAACCAGCTCAGGTTAATGCAGGCCAAAGGCTTTGTGTGCCTTGGAAAGCATTTGCTGGAGCTGGTTGGGCAATTCTTGGCTTTGGCTGGTGTCCTGATGGGAATGCTGGAAGTGCAGGCTTGAGTCAGACTGCGAGGTACTGGGAGGCATCCCTGCTCCGACCCAGCAGTGCCAGGAAGGTCAGGCTGCACAGCACCCTGCCAGCTTTGAGCATCTCCTGCTGGGGATCCCACCACCACTCCAGTCCCTGTTCCTGTTGTTGGACCACCCTCAGGGTGAGAAAGCTTTGTTTTCCCTTCTCCAATTGTTGGATGCCCTTAGAGTGCAGAAAGGATGCACCCACAGGCTGACAGATCCAAAGACATGGATTCAAAGACGTGGTCCTGTCGGTCCCCAGGCCTGCTGCAGTGCAGTGATGGGGATTGACAAGGTGTGACAATGGCCACCTTCCCTTCTCACATCTCTCAGTGGAGAAAAGGCTTAAAACTGAGTGCTCAGCTCAGCACCAGCAAGCACAACTTGCAGAACATTCCACTTCCTCTATTCAGCTGCTTGCATTGTGTCGGGGAGATAAGGCTTGTGGCTTTCTCCTGCCAGCCTTATGCAGGATGGTGCTTGGGGGTGCCCAGTGTCAGGATGCACCTACCCTTGTCTGGTTTTGGGGTGCTGTGGGGGTCGGGGGGGCACAGCCTGCAGCTCTCTGTGGCCACTGATGTTGGCAGTGCCACTGCCCATCACCCCAGCAAGCCAAAATCCCTACGTGTTCCCAGTGTGCATGCTTGGAGTTTCCCAGTTTCTTGGTCATATGAACATCCAGAACGTGCTTGTGTGCTTCTCAGGGTTTGTTTTGGTCTTTTAAACTCCCTGTTTTGACATGTCTTTTCAGAGGCGTTTTGCATCGCTCCTGACCGTGGCTCTCCCCCATGCTTAGGGGGAGTGAATTTGGATGGTTGATCTAATTATCCTTTCCCTTTTTGTGGCACTGGCTTCTGCTGTCTTGAGCTGTGGAGCTTTAATTAAGATGGTCTTAATTTTAACAGGAGTTGACAGGGTCAGAGGGGAGGGGTTGGGACTGATATCTGTGGGGAGTGTGTATCTGGGCCCCTGCACAGCAATGCACTGCCCTCCCTACTCCAGCCATTCTTTCATCTCCAAGAGCTCTCCATCAGCTGGGGGGATCCAGGGGATGGCTGGACTGCCTTGGCTCAGATGCCTTCAACGTCCTGTTACTGGGTGAGGCAGAGATCCCAGACAGGCACTGGGGATGCCTGCCTGTGGCTTCTCCCATGCCCAGGTTGGAGCTGAGAGACAAAGTGAGCATCCCTGCATTGCTTCTCCTGTTTTAGGAATCAGTGCAGGTGAGAAATGAGTGTCCTTGTGGAGGAGAAGGGCTGCAGGCACAAGCCAGACATGCCCTCACTGCATCAGCCAGGCAGGGAGAGGGGTCTGCAGCATCACTCCCCACTTGTGGGGCTGGGGCAGCAGCTCCCCCTTTTCACAGCTCCTGGAACTCACTGCAGTGGGGCTGGTCCCCTTGCAGAGATGAGCCTGTGTTCCCTGTTTTGTACTGAGCACAGCCTGATGGCACGGGGACAGGGGACTGGAATTGTCACTGTCTGGACACAGTGACTGGCAGAGGGGATGGTGGGCTGACAGCGAGGCTGTCCCCAAAGCACTGAGGGCTGGGCTGCTGCTCGCTGGCCCCCAGCTGTGATGCTTGCCGTGGGAAAGGGCAAAACGAGGAGCATCCCGTGGGACAGAGGGGGAAACTGTTCTGTGAGCATATCCGGGGCTGTGTGTCCTACTAAAATGTGGGGAGGGAGCAGAGAGCGAAGCGGGGACAGGGACCTTGAGATGATTCAAAGAGCACCTCGATGTGGTTATGGCAGCACTGACCAAGCTGGGACTTCACCCACAGCACTGACCCTGCTCTCTGGGGGTCATGCTGGCAGGGGCAGCACTGCTGCCACTTCGTGCCACCCAAGCAGGGGGACACAGGGGACGGCAAATTGCCCTTTGGCTGCCTCCAGCCTGGGACCTCTGGGTTTAATGGCAACCCTTGCAGGCAGCTTCCATTGATCCTGCACAGATCTGCCCCGGCTGGCCCTGGCCCTGCTGGGAGGGGTTTGGTTGTGTGCCAAGGGGATGGAGGGGCTGGGTGTTTGCCAGGGGGATGGAGGGGCTGGGGGTGTGCCAAGGGGATGGAGGGGCTGGGTGTGTGCCAGGGGGATGGAGGGGCTGGGTGTGCCAGGGGGATGGAGGGGCTGGGTGTGTGCCAGGGGGATGGAGGTGCTGGGTGTGCCAAGGGGATGGAGGGGCTGGGTGTGTGCCAAGGGGATGGAGGGGCTGGGGGTTTGCCAGGGGGATGGAGGGGCTGGGTGTGCCAAGGGGATGGAGGGGCTGGGTGTGCCAGGGGGATGGAGGGGCTGGGGGTGTTTAGGACCGCTGCTCTGTGCCTCTCCCTGTCCCCGGTGCCGGCTGCCATGGGCTGGGTGCCGCCAGGCTGCTTTGTCTCGCCCGCCGTCCGTCCCGCACGCTTCATTTTTCAGTCTGGTGTGAGACAGTTGCCGTGATTAATCTCACCGGGGCTCTGCGAGCTGAGGACACGGCTCAGCTCGGCTCCCTCCATCAGTGCTTCGTGCTGGTGCTCCCAGCCCCTCGCCCCCTCTCCCCCAGCACCCCCATCCTGCCTTCGGGCAGTGCTGCTCGGCACCCCCCGGTTCTGGAGCAGCTCCAAGGACAGTGCCTGTTTTGTCAGAGATGTTTTCCTCCCCAGAACTCGGTGTCTGGTGTTGGGCCCCAGCTTGTCGCGGCATTTCCCAAGGTTTCTGCCTCTGCTGTTGTTTTGTCTGCTCCCAATCAGTGTCTTTTGTTAGTGTCTTTGCAAAGACGATAAGATCGCTTCCCCTCACCGCCAGCCCGCTGTCAGCCCTCCCGTACCACGGCCATTGTATCCTTGAGCGGTCCAGGCACGGCGGAAAGCAGCCGGAGCGGGACTCGCCGGGGAGCTGCCGCTTCCCCTCGCTGATGCCTTTGCGAGAGCATCTCTCCACAGGGAGGTAGGGCAGAGGATGGAGCCTTTTCCTGCCGCCCAACTTGGCAATTAATTACTGGGGGAGACAGCCTGGAGCGCGGGTGTTGTTGGCGTGGGGATGCTGGGCAGTCCTGGTGGCGTTTTCAGCGCCGGCAGTGGAGGACGGGGATGCGTACCGTGATCTGATCCGAGCTGAGGTGTGCAGCCGAGTGTGCTTGATTTTTAATTGCTTTTGGAGAGGGGAGGGCGGGGTCGGCCTCGCCTTGCTGCGGCCTTTGCCCCGGGCAAGCTGCGTGGCTTACCTCAGCCCTGGCACCCTCCCGTCTGTCTAGGGAGGAGTGGAGGCCGGGAAGACCCCAAATGGAGAGCCAGCAGCGCACAGAGATAGGTGGGGATGGCAGTGCTGGCAGTTATCTGAGCCTGGGTGCGGCTGGTGCCAGTGGGGCTGGTGAGGACGGCAGCCCCCACTGCCAAACGAGCAGCAGGACAGTGCCAGGCTGTGCCAGATGTGCCAGGCAGTGCCAGGCTGCTGCCACAGCAGCCACCTTCAGCCACCGAACAGTCAAATCTGTCAGCGTGAGGTTTCCAGTGCGTCCATCCACCCAAGGACCTGCCCTTCCCCATCAGCAGACCTGGCACCTCGCTGTTCCAGCACACGGCTGACCCCCGGCTGAGGCATATTTGGATTTTCCTCGTGGCTTTTTTAGCTCTTTTTGGTCTAATCATTGTAGTGGCCTCGCAGCATGAGCCCGTGTCACAGCGTGCCCGGGTGGCAGGGACACGGGCACCACGTGTGTACACGGCTCAGCTTTATTTGTATGTGCTGCAGCCTGGAGTTGGGGCTGCAGCTTCCCCCCTCCATCCCGCTGTGCAATCATTACCAGCCAGTATTTGTCAAGTATAAATTACAAACCATTCAACGTCTTAAAGAGCTGTCAGTCAGCTCCCACTCATTATCCTAATCAAATGCACTAAAAATAGTGACAAAACTTATTAGTAGGGGGAAGGGGACGCCATGAAAACAAACCTGCGGTGGGGCACGGCCCCTGCATGCAGACACTGGAATATCCCCCTTCTGTGAGGTGTGAAACCCGGGATGTTGCCCTTGGATGAGGTGTGAAACCTGGGCTCCAGCTGGCACTGCTTTGGGCCTTGAAGTAGGGTCTGAATGCTCTCTGTGCAGGAGCAGAAACCCGGGGGTGGCTGAAGCCTCTGCCCAGCGCTGGGTGAGCAGGGCTGGTTGGAGAGAGCATTTCCTTTCTGTAGGAGAAGAGGGAGCAGTTCCTGCAGAACCTGGGGCTGCGGAAGGGTGGCAAAGCCAGGTGAGGGGCTGCCCTGGCTCTGCGGGGCCGTGTCCTGCTCTGCTTTCCACCTGAAGCTCTGCCCCGAGCTGCTGCTGCTGACAAGGGTTCCCCCATCACACACACTTGTGACAGAAAACCGCCCTTTTTGAAAAATTTAGCTAAAATATGCTTTTCTGAATGAGTCAGGGCTTGAGCAGCGCAGGTTGCTCCCATACCTTGAGCACGGTTTGTCTCTGCTGCTGGGGATGGAGCAGATGACTCATCCCGAGGGACAAGGTCTCTGGTTGGTGGCCGGCCATGCTTACCGCTGTCCGGGGATGGAGCAACAGGGCTGGAAATGCTGGTGTGTCGGGAAGAACTGGCTTTGCTTTTCCCCTGAAAAATCCCTTGCTGGGCTGGGGGTGCCTGTGCTCCCCTTCCACTCTGGGACATCGCTTGGGGCGGCTGCAGCCGCCTCCTCTCCCATCCCCAGTGGGGCTGATGAAGTGGAGCAGAGAATCATCCCCTCTTCACACATGAGAGATCAGAGCGAGCGGGTGGGTGTCAGCCCCACGGCGGAGGGTCGGCGGGGAGGAGGAGGAGGAGGAGGATGAAGGCAGCCCAGGGCACTGGACCGTGGCGTGCGGGGAGAGGGTGTCGGGGCGCGGGTGCTGATGCTCCCTCTCCTCGCAGGCTGCAGCGGGAGCTGAGCTGAGTCCGCCGGCAGCACCTCCGCACCCCGCGGCGGGGCTGTAGCCGAAAGCGCCGGTAAGGCATCGCCGACGGCCCGGGGAGCTCGGACAGGGCTGCCTTACCTTCGGAGGGGCTCACAGCTGCGGCACTGGGTGCTCTGCCACAGCCGGGCTGTCCCTGCAGCGTGCCTGGCCGGGTTGGGCCAGGTGCGGGTGCAGAAGGCACAGCCCTCTGTGGCTGTTCCCCGGCCATCAGAGCTGCTCCTGCCCGTGGTGGCTGTGCTGTGCCCCGGCGCTGCCCCCCGAGAGTGGGAAGCAGGGGGTTCCTGCAGCCTGAGACGTGCCCGGGGTGCTAATCCCCGCCGCAGGAGAGCTGCCTGTCCGCCGCCTCGCATCGCTCGCAGGGAGCGCTGGCCGTGCTCCAGCCCTCTGCACAAACCTTGGGAGGGGGAGAGGGACAGTCCTGCTGAAAACCGAGGCACTGGGAGGGATGGGGAGCGATGCTGAACCCCCCATCCTAGCACTGTCAGCTGTGAAAAGCACGGGCAGCAGGGCAATATCCCACTGGGCATCAGCCAGGCTGCCCTGGCTGGGTGTTGGTGGTGCTGAGCATCCCCGCAGCCTGTGTGTGTGGAAATGCTGTATTTATTAGACATCAACTTATTAGACATAAACACAGCATAGCTCCTGGCAATGGGTGTTTTTTGCAGTCTGGCTGCTGCGATGCTGTCCCACAGCTCCCAGTGACGCTGCTGGGGTGTGCTGGCAGCCACCACACTTCCTTCTCTGCCCTTTGACTTCGGGGGTGTTTTCATTGGTGATTGTGCCAGAGGTAGGGGGGGGTCTCTCCCTGGTGCCTCCCGAGGACCTGAGTGCACAGCACATTCCTTCTGTCATTAATCATTCCTTTGCCAGGCTCTTGCACAATCTTGTTCTCTCAGGGGAATCTGCACCCTTTCCTTTCCGGCTGCCAAGGGGCTGTAGGAGTTGCAAGGGTTTTCTCAGCCTCTCTCCTCCCTGGGGCAGGTGGAGAGCCAGAGGGCTAAAGCCACATTATCGTGGTGGCTGAGTTCCCTGGCACTCGGTGTGGGGTTGGTGTGAGGCTGCCAGTGCCTCCGGGCACAGTTTGGGCTTGCCAGCCTGCATTTTGCATTGGCCAGATTGAAGTCAGAGTGTGCAGGTATTCAGATGCAAAGCAACAGGAGGGCTTGGAGTGGGGCTCTGCTGCCCCTTCCCCAGAGAGCCGTGGGTTCATGCCTCCTCCTCCTCCTCCTCCTCCTCCTCCTCCATCTTTGGTTCTTGCAGCCAAAATCCTGGCAGCTGGATTGGGCCCTGTCAGAGCATCATGTCCCAGTGACCAGCACATCCAGTAAAGCCCTTTCCTGGGAGGGTCAGCACCTTGGTGTGGTGTGGGAGCTGTCCCTGCACAAACTGCTACAAGAGGAGGGATGAACTCACAGTTCATGGTGTTCCTGGCCAGGACATGCCTGGAAGTTGCACATCCTGTGCTCACAGGCTCACAGGTGTGAAGATGAGGACCCCCCGTTTTAGGGAAGTGCCTAGGGGATCCCCTGTCCCCTCTCTGTGCTCTGCTCCTGGCTAATCTCTGAGCATATTGACTATTATATACCTTGATTTCCTCAGCACTCTGATAAATCATTTTCTGACCCAGGCTCAGAAAGTGTGCTTGGGAGACACTTTTGTCCCCAAAGTGCTGCTAAACCCACCACCATGGCTGGGGTGTTTTCCTGCCTGGGGAAGTGCTGCTTCCAGGGGAAACTCTGAGCAGCTCTACTCTTGCTCACGGTCCCGTGGGGAGTCACAAGCTGCATGGTCACAGCCCTGCCATGCTCCCACTTTTCTCCCTGCACTGCCACTGGCATCCTGGGAGCTCCAGCGGGTGCCAGAGCCCCAGGCAGAGGTGAGCAAGGGGCTGGCTGGGGACAGGGAGGTGGGGGCTCCTTGTCGTCACTCCTCAGGTCTTGCTCTCCTCTGCAGTTCTGATTCTACTGCAACAAGCTTTTAAAGTGCATTTATTTACAGGACAGACTCCCTCCCCTTGGCTGCAGATATGCCTCTGGATTGCCAGAAGTGACCATTTGCAAGTCCAGAGCTTTCATTTGACCCTTATTTGCTCTGAGACCCCTAAAGCCTGGCACAGATATGGGTGGACTGAGTTCTGTGGCAGATAGAGGCATGGCCCCTCCTCATCACCTGCATCTACAGGAGGAAGGACAGCTCTGGTGCCCACTGGAGTGGCTGCTGGAGTCATACCCAGCACAAAAACATCAGTTTATTACATTTCCCACACCATGCAGGATCTGAGCCTGCCGGCATGGGTCACACAAGGACACTGCTGGTCCTCTGTGCAGTGTGGGAGCTGGAAAACGGTAGATGGAAATTGTGTCTTTTGGGAAATAAGCCCTGATCATCAGTCAAAACCCTTGCTGTGGGAGGGGAACTGAGGGGGACAGGGAGTAGCCTGTGCTTGGCACCCCTAAGCTTTCCCACAGCAAGAGCCAAGGGCTTTGCCCCAGTACCACTGGGGCTGTACAGGCTGCTGGGGCTGCCCATGGCTCTGAGGGGCTTGGCCCAAGCTTCTCTCCGAAGCTGGGCTAGAAATACCCTCTGTTGGGTGAGGCTGAACCCTCCCAATGCCTCATGGATTGCTGCCACCAGGTCTGCACCCTGTGAGCAGCAGCTGCCTCCTCTACTGCTTCCCTACTTGTTTTCTTATCAGAGATACTCTCCTCCCTGCTTGTCTCCACCTCCCTTTTCCCTCCTGCCATGCGTGATCTAGCCTAAATATTTCCTTCCATAGCTTCAGGACACTGCTGGGTATCCTGCCATCTTTGGAGACTGCAAATAATTCCCTGCCTTCATTTATGTCATTACCTTGAAGGTATTTATAGAGTGTGGTCTTGAGTGGAAAGGAAGGCTATATATAAACTATTTGACTATATATAAAGGCGAGATCCCTTGGTCCTGAGCTGCATACTGCCTGAAACTGCTCCTGATTTAAACTTTTATCCTGTTGGCTGCATGTTTTGGACTTCAAAGGTCCGTCTTCAGTACTTAAATCCCCATCCTGGTGGAAACTCGTGTAGGAGGAAACACGTGGGGACTGAGCTGTGTCCCATGGCAGGTGCCTGGCCCCAGAGCTGCCACAGTCTCAGCACAGGTCCAGGTTCCGTGTTCAGCATCTTTGCTCTGCACTCCCACAGCTCAGCGTGCTTCCCTCTGCTCCCAAAGCATGTCCTGGCAGTTTCACTGGCTGCTGCAGCCACACAGGAGGTGTCTGAATGTTAATGAGGGGCAATGGTGTCCCAGGGCAAGGGCAGGATGGCCAGACTGCCCAGCAGCTGCTGCTTGAACAGACTCCAGAGGTGGTTTCCTTTCCTGGTGGGCAGGCATCTGTCACTCGAGCCCTGGGAAACAACTTCTTATTAACAAGAATAATAATATTAACAATAATAGAAGCCCTCTGTGTGTCCTCCAGCCCAGGACCATGGGGAGCAGCAAGAGCAAGCCCAAAGACCCCAGCCAGCGCCGGCGCAGCCTGGAACCCGCCGAGAACACCCACCATGGGGGTTACCCAGCCTCACAGACTCCCAGCAAGGCAGCTGCTCCCGATGCCCACCGCACCCCCAGCCGCTCCTTTGGGACCATGGCTGCTGAATCCAAGCTCTTTGGAGGCTTCAACACCTCGGACACTGTCACCTCGCCGCAGCGCGCCGGGGCGCTGGCCGGTCCGTGTGGCTTGGGGCTCAGCAGGGTGGGGAGGGTCTCGGGCTGGTCATGGTGGGTTTGGGTCCAGCTTCTTGGGGTCTCGGGCTTTTCAGGGCCTCTGGGGCTGGGGGAGAAGCAGGTCTGTGTTATCAGCCCGTGGGAGGGGAGTGTCCCTGGGGAGAGATGCCCAGCCCCGTTCCCGTGGCTGTGCCCTCCTGAGTGCTCTTTGTCACAGGGGGAGTCACCACCTTCGTAGCCCTCTATGACTACGAGTCCCGGACTGAAACGGACTTGTCCTTCAAGAAAGGAGAGCGCCTGCAGATTGTCAACAACACGTGAGTGTCCCTGTCCCTGCAGCCAAGCCCACGTGGTGAGCTGTCACCTCTGTCCCTCCTGTGGAACCCCCCAGCACAGCCCGGCAGGAGCAGCTGTCCCAGGGATGGGTGCTCAGAGAGATGTGCCAAAATGCACACGGACACAGTGACTTGTCCGAGGACACTGACACTGAAAGCGGTCATTTGCCTGCTTCCTCACCCTCCTGGCCCTGCTGCTGGTCACTGTGGCCTCACAGCCTTGTCACCAAGCCACGTCCTCTCTTTGCTGGCCATTCTGTGCCCTCCAACAGAGAGCCACGTCCCCCCACCAGTCTCATCCCCATGCATGCTCAGCTCCTTCTTGTTAGCCTGGACACGTCCCTCAGCTTCGTGGGTGCTTTTCCCTGTGCTGGTATGCTGTCTCTGATCTCAGCTTCTCTCTTGACTCTTCTTTCTCTCCCTCCATGCTGTCGTTTAGAAGAAAAGTGGATGTCAGGTGTGTATTGCACATTCTTACTGTTATTACAAATGACCTAAATGATCAAAGCCTGCCTGCTGCCCACTTGAGGGCAGGTTGGATGGAGCAGGGCTGGGAGGAGATGGCTTCCAGATGGTTTTGTGGCTGATTCCATTTGTCCTCTCTGAGTGACCAGAACAGAGCAGGGAGTCACTGCTCATGCTGGGGTAATGTTCCATCCAGAGCTGTGTCTGCACCTGGGAGTTCTGAACCCATTCTTTTTCCTTGTCCATGTGTGGCTCCCCTCTGCACTTTCTTTCCAGATGGCTCTCCACTCCCCCCTGCCCTTCACATTTTTCTTTTACATTTTTTAATTTTACTTTTGTATTTCATGAGTGGCTCTGGTGATTCCAGTATTTCCTTAGGGGTTTGACCCCCAGGTTTGCTTCCCATCCTGGTCACCACAGCACATCCATCACGTGCAGGGCAGCATGGCCAGCTGGAAGATGCTCCTAAAAACGATCCTGTATTAACCCCATATGTGGTCTGTCCTGACAGGAGGCACATGCAGACCAGAGCCTGGCTGGCAAAGCCAATGTCCCCAGTGTCCCCAGCTATGGAGCTGCCACAGTTTCCTGAGGGTCTGCAGCTCCTGCTCCCTCTCTACTGCTGCCTTCCAACATGGGCACCCAAAACAGCAAAGTCCTGCAATGCTTGGGCAGTGTGGCACAAACATGTTTTCAATCTGATCCTTGTTCTTATTGTTCCTTGTGCTGTTCATTAATGGTCATTTGTTTTATCTATGAAGTCTGGGATGTGCAGCATTTCAGTGTTGCAGGAAAAGCCTGAATTTGGGAGTTCTGGTGCTTATTTTCAGTCTCAGCAGTGTGTGAGCTCCATGCTTGAGTTCTGCTTTGCAGCTGTTCCAAAGTGAGCTTTGCCCATGGGGGTCCAGATCAGACCCATATATGAAGGGTTTTTCTTTACACCTTTTATTAGTTCTGGAGTTTCCACACTTTTTTCCCCTCTACTGCAGTTTGTCAAAAGCTCAGTCAGAGGGAAGGGTCAGTCTGTGATGGGCTCTGCAGCATCCTGGGGAGCAAAAGGGGTTTTCTTGGTGGCACAGTTCTTTGGTGGAGGGTGCAGGATGTAGCTGCCAACCTTCCCAGTGCCTGTGTGGGTGAGACATCCACAGGGAGAGAGGTGGTGGAGGAAATTGGGCAGTTTATGCAGTGCTCAGGAGTGAATCACTCTTCTCAATGACTTCCTGGAGATGCTCACACAGTCTGGGAACAGCTCAGGCTGCTGCACTTTGGGGACAGCAACAGACAGGTGTGTGATGTCCCCTTCCTCAGGGCTCCCTGTCAGGACAATCAGTGCCCTGGAGCTGCAGGGAGAGGCCTTGGGTTCAGCCCAGGTAGGGCTGGCAGGAGCTGGGCACAGCAGGAGCCCATGGCCAGGGTGGCTTTGCAGAGTGGCAGCAGGTTTTGGCTGCTCTGGTGGGGCTGGGGTTGCTCAGGGTGAGAAGAAAAGCCTCCACATTGCTCACCTCCCTGCTCTGGGTCATGCTACCAATCCACCCAGTGCAGAAAGGCTCTTGTGGTACCATTTCCAGTGGGAAGAAGTCTCCTCCCAGCCAGCAGGCAGCCAGCTGGGATGTGGTGGGATATTTTGGGTAAGATAGTGCAGGGAATTGTTGAAATGCTTTGTTTTGATGATGATGATGATGATTATTATTTTTTTCCCCACTGAGACATTTTTGGAATAGTTTGTTTTGCTGAATTCCCAGCTTGTAGCCTTGCAGCCCGAGCTGGAATAGAGCCACAAGTAAAAAGCTGGGCATTTTTCAAGCAGATGTTTACTTTGGTCCTGGGGGAAAGGAGTCCAACCAGCCTCCTGTCCCCTTCAGAGCCGCCTCAGTAAAGGTGACTGAGGCAACAGCCCTGGCTGAGGAGCACAAGTTGCCTGTCATGAGATGTGCTGGAGCTGCAAGAAGCTAAAATGTCATCTAGGGCTGCTGTGAGGCTGTTCCAGGGGCAGAGCTGAGCTCTGTGAGTAGGAAGAGATGCCTGGAAGGTCCCCACCACACCCACCACACTGACACCACTTCAGGGAGCTGGGGGCCATGTCTGGATTATCCCAGTGCTTTGAAGCATCACTGGTTTAGCTGGGAAAAGCACAGGTCACAAGCAGCTGGTGAGTCTGGAGCAAGGATGGAGGACATCTGCAGGGTCAGGGATGGGTCTGGATGTGGTCTGGTGATCCTTGTAGTGGTGACTGAGGTTACTGGTGTTTTTCTGCAGCATGTTTGTGGAGGCTGTCCTGCCAAGTTCTTGTATCCTTACGGTGCTGTTCCCACGAATCTGCACTTTTCCCGTAGCCTCGTCTCCCTTGTGGTCAGGATGAATTCAGTGACTGTCTTTGATGGGCAAGAAGATGCAGGTGGTGGGAGGAAAAGCCCTGCTGTCCGCAGGAAGGGGAAGCCACCTCCTGCCGTCCTCTTGTTCTTTATTTGTTGTCCTTTCCAGCCCCGTCCGGAGCAAGAGCCGGTGGGAAGGAGGGCAGAGCACCCTCCAGCTCCTGGGGACATGCCTGGGGCTGCTGTGTCCGGGGCAGGAGGGATGGATGGTGGCTCAGCGCAGGTTTTTAGGGACAGGCTGTGCAGGCACAGCCCTCGCTGGGGCAGCAGGAAGCTCACGGTCGGGGCTGCAGCCTTGCAGGGGCTGTGAATGGGACACCCAGATCCTGCTGCATCCAGGCTGGACACCGCAGATGGGCAGGGCTCAGCTCCTGCCCAAACCTCAGCCCTGTCCTGCTGCTTTTCTGCAGCCTGTGTTTAACTAACTCCCTTGGGTTTCCTGGTTCTTTTTTCAATTGCTGCCTTCATTCTGTCGCTTCTCCACATTTCCTGTCCCTCCCCTTGCCTGCTGCTCCCTGCTATCAGGACCCCCAGTGCCTCCCAGCCTCCAGCCAGATACCCTTCTCATTCAGGTGGCTCCAAGGGTATTTTGGCTTGCTGGCTGCCCTGCCTAATTCAGGTTTAAAGCATTCCATGTGTGGCTGGGAGGCCCCAGTAACGAGGGCTCACCCAAACAGAGCCACAGGCAGGGGCTGGCAGCAGGAGCACTCCTGGCTGGGGGCTGGCTGTGGGGCTGCACCTTTTCCCAGTGGGTCCTCTGTGCTGGCTCATTCTCCCCCGGTGCCTGTGGGCGGGTGAGGGGCTGACCAGGGAGCTCCTGGCTTCACACTGAGTGTGTTTTGGTTCTCTTGCAGGGAAGGTGACTGGTGGCTGGCTCATTCCCTCACTACAGGACAGACGGGCTACATCCCCAGTAACTATGTCGCGCCCTCAGACTCCATCCAGGCTGAAGAGTAATTGCCATCTTTTAGACAGTTTATAGATGAGCCATAGCAAACACACCCTGAGCACTCCCCTCCACCCCTACCCCGCTCCTGGGAGAAGCCTCCAAGCCCTCTGGGGTTTTCCTTTTTGTTAGTTTTCCCCTTTGAATGTGCAAACCAGCCTTTCTTTAAGGACATAAGTGCAGTGGTGCAGCGTGCTTGCATGGTGGAGGGGTGAGTGGTGGCATAGCAGGGCTGTGGATGCTTTTGGTCTGGTTTTTATGGAGAGCCTGGAGAAGGCTCATGGGAGATCTCATTGCAGCCTTCCAGAACTTCAAGGGGATTCTAAAAAAGAAAGAGACGTTTTACATGGGTAGAGAGGCCTGTGAAAGGACAAGGGGTAATGTTTGTAAACTAAAGGAGGAGAGATTTAGATTAGATGCCAGGAAAAAATTCTTTACCTGGTGGATGGTGAGACACTGGCACAGGTTGCCCAGAGAAGCTGTGGCTGTCCCATCCCTGGGAGTGTTCAAGGCCAATTTGGATGGGTCTTTGAGTCATCCTGGTCTAGTTGAAGGTGTGGCAGGAAGGTTCCAACCCCAGTGGCAGGGAGGCGATGCCCAGCCCAGGCTGTATGGGGATGTGGCACACACCGAGCCCAGACATAGCCCCTGGCCACCCAAACCTGCAGTGGGTGGGCCAGGGCTGAGCCCCCTGCTTGGACAGACAGTGGAGGGAGGTAGTGCCAGGTGCTGAGCCACTGCCTTTCTCCTGCAGGTGGTATTTTGGGAAGATCACTCGCCGGGAGTCTGAGCGGCTGCTGCTTAACCCCGAAAACCCCCGAGGGACCTTCCTGGTCCGGGAGAGCGAGACCACAAAAGGTCAGCAGGGCTGGAGGGGTTGCTGGAATGGAGGAGACCCTCTCTGGGTGGGGTGGGGGTGCCCTGAGTCCCCTCAGTCTCTCCTGCTGGTGCTGGTCTCCAGGGAGCTGATGCTGATGTGGCCATCACATCACCATTGACATGTCAGTGCCACATGCACTGTTACACCACTGAGCCCGTGGCTGGAGGGATGTGGCCAATTCTCTCCCGCTGCTGTCTACCCAGTGAGCATCCTTCACAGAGGTGGTTCAGCTCATGGCAGGGTGGAAGCCAGGGGTCTCACCAACTCTGGCAAGACCACCAGGCAGGATGGTCTCTTTTCCTGTTTTTTTTTTTCTGTTGTTGGTTTATTTGGTTGGGTTTTTGTGCAACCCCAACTATACGGTGGTTTTTTTTGTTTTTCGCTGGTCCCTGTATAGTGACAAAATCTTGGACATGTGCTTCCTGGGCAGACAGGCTAAATGAATGATGAACTTTAGTCATTTCAAGTCTGACACTTCTGAAAGTGCAAGTTGTGATCTTAAAGGTTTGACTGCCTGAGGGTGGTATTTCTTATCTGGTTTAGTTTAGCTCCAAATGCACCTTTGGGAAAAGCCCCTTGATGTTCCTTTCTGGTTTTATGCCTTGAATTTATCACTGTTTTATTCTGATGGAAGCAGCTTCTTCAAGCAGCAGCATAAATTTTCCCCTCCACAGTCTGTGGCCCCAGCAACCCCACATTGTTCTCATGTGGGCAGAGCAGAGCCAAGCTCCTGAAGCGATGCCTGGGGTGGGATTTGTGCAGGAGGGAATTGGGCCTGCCAGCCCCTTAGGTCCTCTCTGAGGCACTGAGGAGTTGTTGGTCAGCAGCTCCCCCCAGCCTGGCTCTGCCAGCTCCTCTCCCCTTGTTAGCACATCCCATAGGATGGCTGCTGGCAGAGCTGCTGTTCAAGCAGAGGGCAGCTGGAGGTTGTGATGGTGTAGCTGGGGCATATGTGCATACCTCCCTGGCCTCTGGTGCCAGCTGGTGCAGCCAGGAGCTGCTCCCCATCCTCTGCTTTTGGGTGAAGGCAGCACCTCCATGCCCAGTCCTGCGTCCCCCATTCCCACCCGCAGTGGGATCCCATGGGGAGCACCCATCCGTGGCACATCTCCCACAGCCCCTCTGTCCTGCCCACAGGTGCCTATTGCCTCTCTGTGTCTGACTTTGACAACGCCAAGGGGCTCAATGTGAAGCACTACAAGATCCGCAAGCTGGACAGTGGCGGCTTCTACATCACCTCCCGCACCCAGTTCAACAGCCTGCAGCAGCTGGTGGCCTACTACTCCAGTGGGTAGCCATGTGGGTCCCCTTGGGGTCTGGGTGGCACCCTGGGTGCTGTCCCTGCCCTCACTGCAGGGTGGGTGCTGCTGGGAAGTCAGTGCTGCTCTGGGAGACACCAAACCAGCTGTGTGGGACTGTGGTGAAAAGCTGGGATTTAGGGCAGAGGGTTTGGGTACAGCTCCCCAAGGTGTTTACAGGAAAGATATGGGGTAAAGACATCACATGCCTAAGTACCCATGTGTCACCCTGGTGTTGTCCCTTCCTGTGCCAGAACACGCTGATGGCTTGTGCCACCGTCTCACCAACATCTGCCCCACGTCCAAGCCCCAGACCCAAGGCCTTGCCAAGGATGCCTGGGAAATCCCCCGGGAATCGCTGCGGCTGGAGGTCAAGCTGGGACAGGGCTGCTTTGGAGAGGTGTGGATGGGTAAGGACAATTCCCACCCTGCTGTCCCCTCTGTGTCACCACCTGCATCCTGTCCCCTGCCATCTGCAGATGCCTGAAGCCTCTGATGGGGTGGGGGAGTGGTGGAGGCACACAGTCCCCTGCCCCATACGTGTGTCTTGAGCAGCATGTCCTGTGCCACAGGGACCTGGAATGGCACCACCCGGGTGGCCATCAAGACACTGAAGCCTGGCACCATGTCCCCGGAGGCCTTCCTGCAGGAAGCCCAGGTCATGAAGAAGCTCAGACACGAGAAGCTGGTTCAGCTCTACGCTGTGGTGTCAGAGGAGCCCATTTACATCGTCACCGAGTACATGAGCAAGGGTGAGCATGGGAGGGACACCAAGGGGGCAGCTGAGGGGCTCTGCTCCTCTGGATTGCTCTGACCATGGTCTTTCTCACAGGGAGCCTCCTGGACTTCCTGAAGGGTGAGATGGGCAAGTACCTGCGGCTGCCCCAGCTTGTGGATATGGCAGCTCAGGTGGGTTTGCACATCCCTGGGCCTCCCTCATTCCTTGTGGGGGCACTGACTGCCTGAGCCACTCATGGGGCTGTGGTGGCTGTCACTGGTCAGTCAGTGGGGTGCTCTGCAGCCTAGCTTGGGTGGGTGCCACTGTTGGGTCTCAGCCCAGAGCAGGGTTGCACTCTGGGACCATCATTTTGCCAGTTCCTGTGGCTGCCAGCACTCCCTGGCCGGCAAACCCAAGTGTCCATGGCATTTCTTGAGCAACTGGTGTTTCCCACACCTCAGCTGGGTCCCGCTGCAGGCCTGTTCCCCTCAGTGGTGCCAGGCTCTCCCTGGGGACCCTCGTGTCATCCTGTCAGCCACAGTGCCCCACATGCTGGTCCCCACAGATCGCATCTGGCATGGCCTATGTGGAGAGGATGAACTACGTCCACCGGGACCTACGGGCAGCCAACATCCTGGTAGGGGAGAACCTGGTTTGTAAAGTGGCTGATTTTGGCTTGGCACGACTCATCGAGGACAACGAGTACACAGCTCGGCAAGGTGCGTGCCCAGGGCTGCTGGCACTGGAGCAATGGCCACTGGTCCCCACGGTGTGTTGTGGCTGGAGCCAACATGTGGCTCTGGTTGCACGGGGTCCTGGAGGCACCCTCTCACCCTGCCTCTCCATCCAGGTGCAAAGTTCCCCATCAAGTGGACGGCCCCCGAAGCAGCTCTGTACGGCAGGTTTACTATCAAGTCAGACGTCTGGTCCTTTGGCATCCTCTTGACCGAGCTGACCACCAAGGGCAGAGTGCCATACCCAGGTGAGGGCTGGCACTTGCTGGCAGAGACCCCGTCCCCATTGTGGTTCCCAACATCAGCTGTCCATGCCCAGTGCTTGCCCCTGAGCTGCCTCTTCCCAGGTTGGATCCTGCCCCGCTGGGCTGAGCAGATACTGGCCAGGATGCAGCATCCCAGTCCCTGTGCTGCTCTAGTCCCTGAGCAAGGTGACAGGGACAGGTGCTGCTAGGCCAGGGGTCCCCCTCTCCCTGGGTCACTGGGATTGCCCCTAAGGCGTGTCCTGGCACAACACCCTTGGTGTCCCCTCTGGGATGGGCACGGTGCAGGACTGGCTCTGATCAATGCCATGTCTCCTCTGGCCACACACAGGGATGGTGAACCGGGAGGTGCTGGACCAGGTGGAGCGGGGATACCGCATGCCCTGCCCGCCCGAGTGCCCCGAGTCCCTGCACGACCTCATGTGCCAGTGCTGGCGGAAGGACCCGGAGGAGAGACCCACCTTCGAGTACCTGCAGGCTTTCCTGGAGGACTACTTCACCTCGACAGAGCCCCAGTACCAGCCTGGAGAGAACCTATAGACGCAGGGCTCCTCCTGGCACCAGGGACACTGCTGTCCTCACCACGGGGCGCCGAGGGTTGGCCTCCCCACTGAGGGGCTGTGTTTGTGGAGCAGCCCTGGAGCCGGACAGGGCATTATCTCCAGATGCAGCCAGAGGAGCCGCTGGGTTCCCCCATCGCTCATTAAGACTTCTGGCCTGTGTTTAACGAAGCGGCGCTGTTCTGCTGGCAAGAGGAGCCTGTGGGCACCAACAGAGCCAGCTCAGGAGGGCAAGCAGAGCATCTCCTGCCAAGAGACTTGGGTTTTGGGAGATTCTTTCTCCTGGGGTGAGCCAGGAGGAATTGAGGGACAGCATCACCCCACCTCAGATACACGGTCCCAGTCTCCTGCAACCCCTTTCTAAATCAGCACAAATTTCCCTGCCCCTTCACCCTCCACACCATCTCCCTCTTGGCTCTGGCTCTCCCAAGGGTGCTGGCAGAGATGTTTTGCCACAGAGATGTTACAATTCCAGGCTGACTTGAATGGGGTGATGTGCCGGGGTGGTGGTGGCAGCATGGGATGACAGCAGAACTCTGGTGGTCCCTCACCATGACCTTAACAGCTGGTGGGTTCTGGGACTCTGAAATGTGACAGCTCCAGGCTCAGGTGACCAACACTCTCCTATCGGAGCACTTGGGCACACGATCAAATCTTCCAGCTATGTCTGTTCCCCCAAGGGACACATCTCACCTCTCTGGGGAGCAGGACTGGGGATGCCAGCAGAGCCCTCACCCTGCTGTGTTTTCTCCCACCACATGCTCCAGGTCTTCCAGCCAGACCCTTGAGAAGGACTCCCCAGCTGCTCTCCCCAGCTCTGCCACCAGCTTTCCCACCAGCAGAGTCCCCTGGGCTGGCCCTGCCACCAAATCCAGTGCCACTGTGGTGCTTGGGTGCATGGCCCATGTAGCTGTTCTGGATGTGGGAATATTTTGGAGGAAGTACACAACTTTCACAGATGCTTTTGTCCACCTGGTATGTTTTTAGCTGCCTTTGTTCTACCCATTGTGTCTCAGCTTCCAGGCAGCAGTCCCCATGCAGCACCCCCAGCCACATATTCCCATCTGGAAGTGCTGTGCCACATTTGCATCCTCATCTCCCCTCTGCTCGCTCCCAAAGGCCTCAGCCATGTCTCAGCTCTGGGTGGCTATTCCTGCCCAGCTTTCTCCCACACACATCCTGTGGGGCTGATCCCTGGCATTGGCAAGGCAAGGCTCATTCCCTGCCCTCTCCCACCCAGCACCTGTTTGTACATAACCCTTGAGTGATCCCTGCACCGTTCCAGACCTCGACTTCATTGCATGTGTCAGTTTTCCCTCTCCTATGGCTGTACCCAGCTCTAAACCTTTCACCATGTGGTTCACAAAGCTTCACTCCTTCACCTCCTGGGTCCCAGAGACCCTTGCTCAGAGAGGCCTGGGGGTCTTCAGATGCTCTCCTGGAGCACGGAGTGTTGGAGGCTCGGGGGATGCTGTAGGGCAGGGGTGCTGGAGGGAAGGACCTGGAGAGAGCAGCCAGTGGCTGTGCCCTCCTCTCACTGCTCAGGCAATGGGCTTTCTGTGCCTCCTCATCACCTTTGGGATGGTGTTTGCCTCTGGCACAGCCTCCTTGCAGGCAGCAGACCCAACCCACCCCTCACTGGCCCCTGCCATGGTACCCTACAAAAGCTGGGTGGGAGCCAGGCATGGGCAGGAGGTGGCCAAAACTCCCACCTCAGATCTCCACCAGAGCAGGACCCAGGCAAGCCACTGCCTCTCACTCACTCACTCCCACAGTGCCCTGGTGTGCTTTGACCCAGCCACTTATTTATGAACCAAGTACATGCTTGGTTGTTTGGTGGCTCCTTTTTTAATGAGTAAGACATTTAAAATCAGTTTGAACAACAGGTTCTTCAGCAGTATGGGGAGTTCATGCTAGCTTGAAGAGCAGCAGCTGGTTAAATGGATTTTTTAAAATAATTTTGGGAGCTGGAGCTTTTTCTCCCCTCACCCCCCCACCCCGATTTCTAGCAGGTTTGCTGTATTGGCATTTCTGCATGTGGGCAGGGACTTCCCCAAACCTCACTGTTCTGGGTCTTCCCATGTTTGCAGCCTTTAGGGCTGAGCAATTGCCACAAATGCCCTGTCCCTTGGTAGCTGTTCCGAGGGGTGGCTTGTGCCATAGCTCTGCCTGAATAACACAGATCCCTATCCCTGGGAGAAACCTTTTACAGCTGTAACATGCAGAAGCCAGATTTGGTCTGGAAGCTGGGGAGAGAGAAGGCAAGCACACGTGTTAAGGGTTGGCCTTTGGTTGTCTGTGGCACGTGCAGGGTTTTGGTGCAGCAGGACAGGAAGGGCTTTAGCTGGCCAGTGCAGCCTCTGGCTCGTTCCAGAAGGCAGCAGGTGCAAGGAGCACCCTGGGAGCCTAATTCCCCAAGGCTTTCAGCAACATCTGGTGAAGGAGATGTGCTGGGGACACTTCAGGGCAGAAGGCAGTAAGGCAATCCCAGAGAAGCCCTCCTCCATGGGGCTGTGTGTCCACATGTCCGTGTGTCCATCCGTGTTCCTGTGCAGTGCTTGTGGTGGGACCCAGTGCCTCTGGACTCATCACCACAGCCATCATGACCTGGAGGCCCTGGGAACTCAGAGCTTCCCCTCCATCATCATTCTGTCTGCCAGTTTACTTTTTTAAGCCAATAAACTCTAGAGGGGAGCCCTCACCTAAGGATGCTCTTTGGCTTCCTGGGGTCCATAAAACCCTACAAGTCATTCTCCTCTGCTGTTACAATTTTTTTACACAATCTTTTGTAAGATCTCCAACTTACTATGCAGAGAACATGTGGATCTGTGTCTCTCTCCCCAGCTCCCCTCACTTGCCTTTTTCAGTGTCTAAGTAAAATATTTAGCTTTTTTTTTTTTCCCCCCTTTTTTTTTTGGATAATAATAAAACTTTGGGGAAAAACCTGAAAAGGTCCAGCTTTGTGGGTGGTGGGGGGGTGGAGATGCTTTGAAACTCTAACGTTGATGTAAATACTTTGCTATTTGATAATTAAATACAAACAGACCTCACAAAACAAAAGTGTAGCTTGTGAATGAGAGGACTTGTTAGCTCCTTAGCACCCCTGTTAGAGGAGCTGATGCTGCCTGGAGCGTGTGCAGTACCCATGGTGCAGCTCCTGCTACTTCAGACATCTTTTTGGGAAGATGCTTCTGGGATCTGGTGGGGCTTCTGTGCCACTGGAGCCATTCTCCAGAGAGGCTCGTGGTTCAGCACAGGATCAGGGCCGTGTCTGGCATCTCCAGCAGTCCTGGAGGAAAAGCAAGCAACACAGTCATTGCAGTCAGGCCCTGAGGGGTGTTCCCTGTGCCCCCAGCCTGGAACACTGTGTGCCCAAAGCCAGGGGGGGGCAGTGCTTGTGCTACCAGAACCTGGGGCATGGTGTCCCTGAGTGAAGCCCCCCAGGGGCGGGGGGGGGGGGGGGGGGTCAGGACAGGGGCAGCCTCCCTTCAGCAGAATCTGCTTTATCAGCACCTCTAAGAAATAAGGCTGCTGTGTTAAGGTAATTAGTGGGTGCTGATTGGGATCCCTCACTCGGTGATTAAGTAATTGACATACAGCACAGCACTGGGCGTAGGGGGATTTATAAATTCAGAGTGGATGCTGCTGCTGCTCCTTCACCACTACCATCATCGCCACAGTCTGGGGTGGCTTTAGTGCCCCAAACCCCCCAGTGTGGCTACTCTCTTCCTCACACTGGTAAGTGACTCATCACCTTAAAAGTTTAATGCTTTGTGTTTTGTTTGCCTTTAAAAAAATGAGGCAATTGAGGAATTATCTCTTTTGTGCAGCTCCCTTGGTCTCTGTGCAATGTATGGGTTGAGGGTGGGCTAGTGAGGTCACCCCAGGAGGGAAGCTGAGGCCAGGGCTCCTCCAGGCTCCTCCTCTGCACCTTTGGTGCTGCTGTTTGAGAATGGGATGGCCGTGGAGGGTGAAATGGAGGAGGAGATGGGTGCTCAGCCAGGCCAGGGTGTTGCTGTCCAGCCTGATCTCTGGAGAAGTGTAGGGGAACTGTGGTGGTTTGTGTACAGGGGATGAGGGGACTGGATTCAGTACTTTCAGGCCCTGTCTACTGGCTCTGTTTATTTCCTCCTCTCCCTGTCTTGTCCTCAGCCTCAGTGGCGGCTGAGGTATCTTAAGAGGATATTAGGGTGGGGCTGTGGCTGCCCCTGAGCAGCTCTGTGAGGAGGCAGGGGTCCTGTGCTGTGCAGCTTGTGGTGGCCACAGGCTCTAAAATGGTGAGGATGAGTTGTTGTTTGACTTGAGCATCACCCAAAGCTCAGTGGTAGTGATCCCTAAGAATGTGAAGTCCTGGCTCCCACAAGATAAATGCTTTTGAGTTCACAGGGTTGGCCCTGAACTGCAAATCCTGAGTTGTGCTGAGGGGCTGGGGTCTCTCCCACAGCCAAAATGTAGCACGTCTCCTGGGGCAGGAGCAGGGTGTTGTATGTTAAAGGGTTGGCTCACAGTAGGACTATCCCCATGTGAGGCTCTCAGGTTTTTCTGGCAGTGCCACCAGAGCTCCCACAGTGCCTGTTACTCACTGGTAACAAGGGGTGGACAGGAGGCTGCCAGCATGTGTTCACTCAGAGGACACAGCCTGTTGTCACTTGGATCTCATCCCCTCCAGCAGCAGGTCTGGGTGGCACCTGAGCCATCTGTCCTCCCTTGCCCTGCTACCAGAGGATTTGCCTTTGCTGGAAAAGTAGCAGAACCTTCTTGCCAAGGGTTAATCTTCAGGCTATGGAGAGAGGGGGGGGCTAAAGTCCTTACCTGACTGTAGCTTACCTCCTACAGCTGGGAAACCACCTGGTGCCAGGGAAAAGCTGCAGGGCTACCTGTGACCCTGAGCAATGTCTGTGGTTTGTGTGGCTCAGGAGATTGGCTGGACCAGCCTGGGTGACAGCATGAGGTGACAAGGCTGGGCTATGGTCAGTGGGACTGTGCCTCTGGACTTGGCTGCATCCCTGAGCCCACTGGTGGGTGCTTCCAGCCCAAATGGCTCCTCCATGGGATCAACCCCTTTCCTCTGGCTGCTGCTGTTTGTAAGGCCACGTTGTGGGCTTGTCTCAGGGGGAGCAGGAAGAGAATCCAGGCAGGAAGCACTAATCACCCAGCAGGATCCCTGGATGAGAGGCAGACACTGGGAGAGCAGGCTGATTCCTACCTGCACCCCAAGCTGTGCTGGGGAGCCCGACTGCCAAGTATCAGATCCTAAGATGATGCACTGTCATGGATATCAGCCAAATCTAAAGTTTAAAAGAAAAGGCAAGCCTTGTGGTATTCCAGTTGCTCATCCTGGGGATGCTCCCTCTCCCTGAGAAGGGTTGAGGAGGAGTATGAAAAGCCCCTGGACCCTAAGGCTGTACTGAGGAGACAAAGGACTGCCCAAGCCAACTGCATCTCTGTTTCTAAGGACTGGAACCTGGGCTGGGCTGGGTTTTGTTTTTTTCTTCCTTGATTGACCCTGCTGTGTCACTGATCTGTTATGTGACCTAGAAAAGAAAATGATCTCTCCCTTGTATGGAAAGACAAAGGAACAGCTTAAGGCGCCAGCCCCCTGTATCCAGGGAGCATCAGGCAGATGGACACTGTATTTCAGCAAGGTGATGAGACTCACTCAGTGCCAAAGTGTCAAGTGACACTTGTGGGCAGTGTCCAGGCTCAGTGAGGCCTGGCACAACACAGTGGTTGTGTTCTAAATCCCACTGCTTTGAGCCACTGGCGCAGCTGCCCACCTGTGTGGTCCCCACACAGAGACCCTGTGGTGCCCCCAGGATACCCAGGGACAGAGCCACCCCACTGTTCTTCTCGCACGGAAGGGCAAAACATCTTGTGTGAACATTTTTCCATGGAGCTGGCAAATGCCTGGCTGAGCACTCCGGCTGTGTCTGTCCAGGCTCAGCCCCATCTGTGGTGCACGAGCAGGGAAGCTGTGATGCTGTTTTTCAGAAGCCATCGGGTTCGACCTGTTCTGCAGTCACAGGCTGGTTTTCCACAGTCTCTTTATGGAGAAGGATGAACCAAGCATTAGCATGGGACATGAGACTTGGTTGGGTTCCTCCTTCTGCCTGAGGCTTTCTGTCTGACCATGATGAAGTTGCTTTACTTTTCTATCTTTACAATGAAGATGGTATCTCAGGGCCCTACAGAGGGTAAGAGTGTGCTGGGGAGGGCTGTGTGCATATCAAAGAGTGCTCCTTCTCTGCACTAGGGGTGGGAGGCCCCACAGAAAGCTGTCCTGCAGCCTCCCTCTTTTGAAGTGCTTTTTTTGAGTTGGGTTTCATACAAGGCAAGAGCCCGAAGCTGTACCTTGTCTTGAACCCCACGTACAAAGCCAAGGCTTGCTCTCATCCAAAGGGTTGTCTGGCTTCGTGGCTAGCATTTATTTAAAGTGCTGTGAAGTGCAACTTAGCTAGTGAGCAACAGAAGCATTCCCTTGACAGAACAGAGTGCATTAGCTTAAATACATTGAAACTTTAAAGTTGCTCAGAGCACAGCTGTGCCACGGATTGCAAAGCGTGCCCTCCCCTCTCCTTTCCATTTGTTATTTATGCCTGAGTTGATGTGACAGCTACTGGGATTTCCCTCAGCCTGACAGGTGACAGAGCTGTCACATCTATTTTTTGATGTGGCACATACTTTTCTTTAATCATGTAAACAATACTATGCCCTGAACTCTTTCCAACTTAGACCAGGTCTTCAGAGCAAAGGATAAAGCCAAGCCTGTTTCAGCTCCAGCAACACAGCTCTCAACAGCCTTTAACACTCTCAGGTGCTTCTGGGCACTGTCCCATAGTCTGTCTCTCCCCACTTTACACAGGGTCATGGCCAAGGCTGGGGAAGGGTTCACACCACCACGTGTTCCCCCTGGATGGCTGGTGGCAGCTGGGCTGCCCTGAGCAGAGGGCCAGGCTGGGGTGACATGGTGTCATGGGATGGGCTTACACCACGTGGGCACCCAGCAGACACTTTTACTGTCCGTGCTGGGGATTAGCGGCTTCCAGGACACGGCTCGGGGGTTTAATTTCCTATGCAGCAAGAAAAAGGGGAACCTGTCACGTAAGTGCAGAGATACACAAAGGAAGTGCTTCTGGTTGTGAGATGAGGCTGTTTAGGAACTGCCAGTCTGGCTCCCAGTCAGCCCATGGTCAGCTTAAACAGTCAGGGAGAATCAGCACTGAGAGCTACAGGGCAAACAGGCTCTGCCTCTTGCTGGAGACTGTTTGGGATTGCTGTGCTGGGAACAGAACAATGCAGAGACACGTGATTGCTGGGCTAAGGCATCCACAATGAGCAGCCAATGCATCATGCTGGGCAGGAGGCCATAGACCAAAGTTTATAAAGCTTTATTAAACATTTTGAACAGCTGTGCATTGAACAAACAATACTCTGGAAGTTTCACAGCCTCGTAGCTTGAACTGCCTCAGGACAGCAACAGCCACTTCTGCTGCTCTCCACCAGAAGATGAAGGAAAGACAAACAGATGGCAAAGGGGAGGGAAACCTTCAAAGTTTAGAGGTAATTGCTTTGTGTCAACCTCTAAGGTTTCTCACAAACCAACCTCTGCCCCAGGCTGTAGGCCTGACCCACCACCACCCTGGATTCTTGACATCCTTCTGCCAGGAAAGCTGGAGACACCAGGCATTTTTCCAGCCTCTGCACTTCTCTAAGTCACTAGCACCAGCACCTTCTGTCACCTCTGGCCCAAAACCATTATCTCTGAAAATGGCTGAAGCATTTACTGCTTCAAGCCATGCCTCCATCTCATGGATCCTCTCCTGCCCTGCCCACACCCAGCTTTTCAGGCTAGGTAAAGTTCACAGTGGCTTCCAAAACCCTGTGTCTTGCAGCATGCTGGTTGTTTCTCCCATCAGTCGATACCTTGGTAAAACTGGGACATGGAGGAGGAGGGGCAGAGACAGTCTCTACTGCCTGTCGGGCTTTATAAAAGCAGCAGCATAACTGAGGCTTTCAGGCTGGGATCTCAGAGCACAGAGTTCAGAAAGCACTTTAGCAGTGCACACATGTCTTTGGCAGCCTGGGCAGGAGGAGATGACTCAACTACCTCTGGCTCCAGCAGCTTTTGGCCAAGTCCATTTGTGAGTTGTTGCACTCACCCTTGATCAGCAAGCTGGGAAGGCTGGCTCCCCACAAAGAGAGACTGAGAAAATCTTGCAGCTATTCAAGCAGGATCAGTGGGCCAAGAGCCCTGAGTTAGACCACCATGGCCTAATGCAGAGAAGTGACACACAACTCCAGCACTCCCAGCTGGGCAGGGGCCAGCAGCTCAGGCTTCCAGCAGTTCTCAGTTGAGAGGGCTGGTGTCTGTTCCCGGTGATACGGGAAAGGGAAAAAAAAAGACTTCTGCTTCTAAAGAAGCAGGTGGTGCTGCCAGAGTTCACACAGTAAACAAGTCAAATTTCACAGGAAGAGTGGGAAGAATTTGCCACTCCAGTCCACACACAGTTACAGGAAACAGGCTGTCCTCACTCCAGTCCCATACCCAACACCCCCCTCCTCCCCAGCCCCACCCCCTTTTTAAAAGCAAAACAAGAGCCCTCAGCAGAGTGGAAGATTATGATTTTTAGGTGCCCACTATGTTGGGATCATGAGCTGATTCCGGCAACTGGGATCCTGTGCAGTGATACAGGAAGCAGTTCCCCCAGCAGCTGTAGCAGATGAGGAACAGAGCTGCCAGGAAGACCAAGGCACAAATTGTGCAAGGTTTCCGTTCCAGGAGAAAACTGAGCAGATAGAATCCCATGAACATTGAGTGACTGAACCACAATGCTGGGTTGAGGGGCTTGGGTATGAGCAGGACGGGTAGCAACCACTGAAGGCAGTACATGGTGGCTGGCTGGGGCCTCGTTGGCAGTGGCAGTCAGATGTGCTCCAGAACAGGCTCTGGCAACTCCTCCGGAGGGCAGGCTGCTCTGTAGGGAGGGGAAAATGTCAGACTGTCAGAGAAAACACATAGAAAAAAAACAACTGACATTCTTATAAAGCTTCATTTACTCCCAAGCATCGTATGCTGATGGTTGAACTCCCAGTACTAAATTCTGGTGTGTCTTGGAGCTGTTTTCTGAACTACTCAGCAGGGCACAGGATCAGCTAAGGCTGGTATAGAAGTGTATCCTGTGTGCTCTGCTCCTCAGGCCTTTATCCAGGCTAACAAGTGAGACCCTTTTAGCATAGTGAAGGAACAGAAAGGGAGAGGTGGAAATGGGAAACAAACTATCACAGCCTTCCCTACACATGTTGATCTAAGACAGTGCAAAGGCTTGAGAGATGATACAAAGAAATGCAATTAAAGGGTAATCATTATTTGGTGCTACAGAGAAGGGCTAAGGATGCATTAGTGAAAGGAATTGTTCTGCATACAAACAATAAAGTCTTGCAGCAGGACAGCACCAGACCAGCTACACATCAAGCTACCCAGGAAAGCCCTGGCAGCGTCCAAGCTATAAAACAAAGGGGAGGACAGTCCCTGCTTAAGGATTTATAATATCTTTGCTAAACAGCTGAAGTCAGGTAAAACAAAGTACTTGAATACATCAAAAGAGGAGGACAGGCTTAAAATGGCAATTTCAGTAAGTGCTGTAAATACAGGATTTCCTCACTTGGATTATTATAAAACCCTCTGGAAACTGAGCTTTAAGGGCTTTCCAAGGCAGGGATGGCAGCACACTACAAGCCCAGAAAACCTGCTCCTAGCTTTAGCAACCACCTCAATGACACTAAGTGTGCTTGTGTTTTTTCCTTTGAAGCACTACAAACACCTTCAAGAATTTCAAATGGCTTTAAAAACAATAAATATCTCACCCCCCCTAAGAAGAGTCTGGTGGGGACAGCTCCTTGCAGCAAGCCTTTCATCTGCAATTACTCAATGGAGCAGTGCTCCCTCAGAAGCATGAAGGGCTCAGGAGAGCCTGTTAGGATTCCAGCTGGGGGGTGGGAAGGTTAGTAGGATGAAGGAGTGAGAATGTAAACAAACAGCACATTTCACTGGCTCCTGTTGGCAGGAGACGGGATTTCCTGGCAAAGGGAGGGAGAATGAGGGATTGCAGAGAAAAGCCAAGAGAAAACCACCCGAGGTTCTCTTCCAAAAGAACACTGAGGTCAGACTTGTCTCGCAGGTACCAAAGGGCTCTGCTGTCAGCAGCAGGAAATGCTGCCAGCCTGAGCAGCACTAACTACGTTAATTAAATGTTAGTAGGAAAATGCAGGCCAACATCTCCACCAGCACAAACATTATGTGGGGAAAGTACATTGTGCTGGTGCTCCTGCAAGGGAGTGTTCTCCAGCAGAGAGGACAGCTGGAGTTCAATTAGTAAAACTAAGCTGCAGCTCAGTAGCCAAAGAGGATGGAAAAGGTTATTTTATGCTGCAATACAGATAAAGCCAAGTCTCAGGAATAAAGCTCCTAAAGTTAAGTCCTGTTTTATGCAGGTCACTCACTTGCATCTTTAATGGCAAGTCTAGTCCCAAGCCTTTTCCTGCATCTATAAACTGGAATTAGCTATTACTTATTTCATAACAAAACATGCTGTCTGCTTGCCTTTGTGAATTGCTCAGATGTTTCTGGAGTAAGCAATACCAGAGAAATACTGGAGAACTTCTTCCAAGGGGAAGAACACAGAGAAAATGATCTAACAACAAATATTTGAACAGGAATGTAATTAAACCCCACCACTCGACTTTTCAGTTCAGATTGCACTGAATGCAGCATAGCTGTACTAAATCAATGATCTGCAGCTGCCTTAATCCTCCTGAAGTGTTCCCTTCTTTAAGTTTCCTGCAACTTTTTTTTCTCATAAGTGCTCCAAGCATTGAGCATTAAAAATCACTGCCTAAACACCCTGTCATGTTTTTGCTAGATCCAGCCCTACGCTGCATAAGCTTGACTTCCATGGCAATTTGTGTCACCTGTTCTCAAAACTTTAAACTAAAGTGCCTACTTTGCTTTGGGTTTTGTGTCTCTAGAGTAAAGAAATGGGTAAAGAATGTGTCTGTTAAGGCTAAAGCAAAGAACTAGAATTTTTCAGAACTAATGTCACAAATCTCTCAGCTTTAACGGGGTCATGTATCTCTATTGAGCCTTCAGCACCTAACTTTACAATTGACTACAGTTAGAAAACAATTATAATTTATGTTGTAGCTACACTTTGTACTTCATAGTCTGGCCTCCTCATTCCTACAATGCTCTTAACAATAACACTCTGAACACCGAGTTCATTTTAAGAATCTAAGCTTTACTTGAGCACTTCCTACAAACACAAAGCCATCTCAGAACAAGTTACTCATTTTTAAATATCAGTATTTCCTGCAAGAACCAGTTGCTTGTAGCAATCAATGCAACCACTGCAGAATAAAGAACCATTTAATAGTAGTTATTTTTGCTATGAAGTTTCAATGCCAATGCCCTTCAACCTGCAAACCTCTTGGATTTCTGCCAAATGGAGCCATTCAAACAGCTGCTCCTTGTATCTGTAGTCAGTTTGCTTGTATTCTCACATGTCCCTTCACTACCAAGCAGTTAAAGGCTGAGCACCCTTTGCTGTAGCCCACAGCTGATCCTAGATAAAGTATTTACTACTGAAGGCTGCTACAGCTCTATCTCCCTCAAGGGACTTTCCACTAGGAAAATACATGCTCTTCACTAGAGATTCTTTGCACAGCTGGCACTGACACTGAGTTTTCTTTACACTCTATTGATCGAAGAGGAACAGCACCTCCTGCTATCAGCTCTTTACTGAGCAGGGGCCATTCTCCTTCATGCCCAGGACAGGCAGATCCTTCTGGGGACAGGCAGATCCTTCTGGAAGCCACAACAGTATTTGGGTTTGCCTGGTTTCTCAAGCAAGGTGAAACATGCAAATTAAGGATTCCTACCTTGTTGTCTTTGTCCCCTCCTCATACTCCAAGCCACAGATTACCATGTTCCAGAGCAAATAATAACCTGTCACCCAACAGGACTGGTTTCACAACTGCATCCTGCTTTCCCTCAACCAGTTGCTCTTGTTCTGCCCTGCCTGACTCACCTCTTGCCTCAGCCAGCCCAGTGTCCCGCTATCCTCAAACCTGCTCCTCATGTCATTTGACTTTGTGGCCACTCATGTTTACCTGACAGCTCCTTTCCACTTCCTCCTTTTGCCCCTCCACAGCTCTTGGAGCAACTGGAACTCACTTCAGACCCCTCAGCAGCAGAGCTGGTGATGCTCCCACTGTGGCCCAGACTGATCTCCATGTGCTGCCAGAGCCTCCCCCTGCCAGCTCCTGCAGGCAGAGGAGCAGCCAGGGGAGGTTCCCTGCACACCTCCTTAGTAAGCAAACACCAATACTTTTCCACATGTTTATTAGCTGGCTTCCATTGCATTCCCAGCCCTCACTGCTGTCATCTTCCCTCCCAAAAACATTCAGGTCCTACTGGTATATGTTTGTGCAGAGGATTTTGGAATTCCAGTGCAAAGGCAGCAGCAGACCTTTCCCAAGCAGAAACAGAATTTCAATTATAACAGGTCTAGAGCGAGCAGCACAGTGCACTACTTTGCAATGATCAATCACATTTTGGAATAAATCCATCTGAGGAGCTAGCAAGCTGTCCCTTCATCTTCTACAAACTAACTCAGCAATTAACAAGCCAAGAGGTGTTCCTACACCGTAGGTTTGTCAATACCAAGTCTGTACCTTTCTCAAGAACGTTTGAATTCTTTAACAGTCCATTTACCCTGGAAAGGGAGAATAATCAGCCAGCTTTCCCTAAGCACTTCAAGGGTAAGCTTGTTCAGACCTTACAAAGGCAGCATTTAAGCCAGTGCTGTCCACACAGAACGCCCCCAGCAGATGTTACAGAGAGAGTCTCCCAGACTGAGAGCTGAAAGATCTGCAATAAAACACTGAGTAACCTTTTTATTGGGGTGTGCTGGTATCATCCTCCCCCTTTCCCAAAAGTTGAAGTCTCTGCTTGTGATGAAGAGCCACACTGGTTAGATAAAAGTCTCTCAAGTTATCCAGTCTACATAAACTGAAGGGTAAGCCTCGGGGATGCGTTTCTTACCTACAGCGCTCACCGGTCTACTTAAAATTGTTTTAATCAAAAACCCTGTCACAACTATTAACTGATGTGTGTGGGCAGTGCTTCACGCTGCCAGAGTGTGTTCAAAACCAACTCAAATATCACATCGTGAGAAATACACACCAACTAAAGCACCGGGACAAAAAGAGAGGTGAAGAACTATCAAGTGACAAGTTTGAAGAGTTCAGCTAAGAAAAGCAACAGCAGCCCAGCTTCCCAGATGCCAACCCTCTGTCGTAAACCCAAGAACCATAACTGCTCAAACTTTAAGACCTATCTGCAGCGGGGATTAACTTCTCTAGGGCTTTTTTTAGCCTTGCCACTATTATTTCAATTTTTTAAAAAGCTTTATCTGCTGGTATGACTCAGCTGGAAAGAGTGAATCTCTATTTTTTGGCAAAGGCCTTACCCTAATCTTGGATCATGCCTTGGACACTTGATGCAGACTCAGAAATGGTGCAACGTAATCACAACAGTTTCCAAAAAGAGCAACAAATCCTTTCCTAACCAAGCCTTGGGGTTAGTGTTCTGGTTTCTCAAGCTAGACACAAGCCAAAGCAACTCACTTGATGAACAGTGGAGGCTCTCTGTCGAGCCACTCTTTTCACCACTTCCAAAGCTGCCCTCTGAGCTTCACTGTTGATGGGGGATGGATTAGCTTTGGTCAGCACCCACTCCACCTGGACTGCAATGCCCTCACAGCACCAGGGTGAATCCTCCTCCACCCATGAGCAGGAAGAGCAAAGGAGGTGTTGGCAAAGGAGGTACAGGCCAAACTATAATTAATCGTTTTTTTCAGAGAGCTTGGAATGGGCCTGGAAATCATCAGGAATCAGAGGAGCAGAAGCTTAAGTCAGCCAGCTCTGTGGTGAAAATAGACGTCAGCAATCATCACAATTGTCATGTGAAGTATTCCTGCTTTCATTTGTACCAATTCATTAATTTTCAGACATCCTCATTCCCACCTTCTGCCTCTGTTTAACTGCTAAAGATCACAACTTCCTGGCCCATTCCAAGTCTCCTGAGAAAAGTAGTTTTAATTTGGACCTCTTCTCTACCTTTTGTACCTTCATCAGGCTTCAGAGGTCCAAATACAGCCTGATAAGGGTGAGTTTTCTGCATCTTAGATTAGGAAAGGCAAAAATGCTATTTGGGTAGCTATGAGGAGTTATGACCTATAGTTTGGAAAGACAAAGGTTACTGCACTATGTCAGTACTTGTAAGGTCCATTGAAATGATTCAGTACCAGCGAAGTACGGGAGAGTTCAGCACATTGTGGACTGCATTTAAGAGCTTCTTTTTCCTCTTCTCTTGCACTTGCATGTTTGGGATATCACAAGCAATGCTCGTATGACAGAACAGCTTGGAAACTCACTCTGTAGCTGGCTGAAAGCATGTCTGGGGGCTCAGGAAGGGTGCCTGGCCGGGCACAACAGCGCTGCAGAGCGCTGGATTCACAGACTATCACAGAATATCCCGGCTCGGAAGGAACCCACAAGGAAGGAACCCACAAGGCCCATTCCTGTCCAGCCGCCTGGACAAAAGCTGGTCGGAGCATTGGGCTACCCTGTGGAGAAACGGGGCTGGGTTTGCTTTCAGAAAGCGTTAACGACAGCTACGAGAGGTTCATGGCCGAGCGCAGCAGGAAGGGAGGGGAGGGCTCACACAGCGCTGTTATTTCCATGCTGGCACCGACCTCAGGGTCTGCTGAAGCCTTTTCCATCCCGGCGCACGCAGGGCTACGAGGGCGGCTCCGCAGCGGGGAAACCTTCCCCCTTCCCCCCGAAGCTCGGCAGGGTTTCCGCCCTCCACCAGCCGGCCTGCCGGGCACTGGCCGCTCCCCTCCCGTCACTCACCGCCGGTGCCGCCTCCTCACGCCGCCATCCCGGTCCAGCCCGAGAACGAAGGAAGGCCGTGCGGGTAGCCGAGGAACGCCCCGCAGCCCCAGCCGGCCGACGGCTGTCCCCGGTGTCGCTGCTGCCGTATCCGCTTGCCTCTTCCGGCCCCGTTGCCCTACTGCGCCCCGGTGCGGCGCCGCCGGCCCCGGTGCGCGCTACCCGGCCCCGCTTCGCTGCTGCCGGCCCCGGTTGTCCCTACTGCCGGCCCCGCTGCGCTGCTGCCCGGCCCCGTTGCGCCTACTGCCGGCCCTGCCGGTGCCCTGCTGCCGGCCCCGTTTGCCCTACTGCCGGCCCCGGGCGCTGCTGCCGGCCCCGTGGCCCTAAGCGCCGTATACCTCTGCCCTGCTCCCGGCCCCGGTGCCCTAGCTGCCGGCCCCGGTTCCCTGCTCCAGCCCCGTTCCCTTCTCCCCCCCGTGCCCTGCTGCCGGATCCCGCTGCCGTGCCCTCTGCCGGGCCCCGGGTGCCCTGCTGCTGCCCCGGCTGCGCTGCCGTGCCTTCCCCCCCGGTGCCGCTCTGCTCGGCCCCTCTGCCCCCTTCTGCCGGCCCCTTGCGCTGCTGCCGGCCCCGCGTCCCTGCTGCTCGGCCCCTGCTGCCCGCTGCCGGCGCCCGTGCGCTTCTGCCGGCCCCGGCGCTGCTGCTCGGCCCGGTGCCTAACTGCCGGCCCCGGTTTCGCTGCTCCCTTCCCGGTGCGCTGTGCTCGTCCGGCGGGGGCGCGTTCAGCGGCGCCTCCTCAGGCGGGTCCGGGCAGCCCCGGCGCGGCGGAGCTGCGCATGCTCTGGGGCGTGCGCATGCTCGCGGCGCTGGGTAGCCGGTCACCTGGGGGGCTGGGTTGGGCGTTTGGAAAACGCTAAAAAAAAAAAGAAATTGGTGGTGTATGGCTTCTGTAATGAGCGGCGCTTGGGCCTGTTCATCTGGAGAAGAGGAGGCTGAGTGGAGGCCTGAGTGCTGTTTATGGCTTCCTCACACGAGGGGCAGCTCCGAGCTCTTCACTCTCCTGAGCATTGATAGGACCCGAGGGAACGCCACGCCTGGGGTGTGTCAGGGGATATCAGATAAAATAGGGAATGAGAAAATATTGTCACCCAAAGGTGCTCGGTCACTGGACAGGCTCCCAGGCAGTGGTGACCAGCCCTGATTTCCCAGAGCGTTTGGACACGTGTCAGGCCAGTGTGGGCATTCCTGGGTGTGTCCCTGGTGCAGGGCCAGGAGCGTAACGAACGAACATCGGAGATCCTGGTGTGTCCCCTTCTAACTCTCCGAATGGTCTGTGGTTATTTCCTCGTTTGTGTTTCACGCTGCTTTCACCTTTCTTGCGTCTGCCTCACAGAGCGGGGGGCCATCTGGTCTGGGCAGGAGCACTGCAGGCTGTCCCTAAGCCCTGCTTCTGCTGGGTCCGCCTCCATAACACGCTCTGGAGTCGTGTCCGGGGACATGGTAATGCTTCCAGGGAACGACCTCAGTGGCAGCCTGTTTTCATCCCCCATGCAGTAAAGTTCTCATGGTTCAGGTGGAACTTTCCAGGTTCCTCATCCCCACTGTTCATCACGCTGGGAGAGCCCTGGCTTCCATGCTTCAAACACCCTCCCTTGCAGCTGCTCACAGCATTAATAATATGCCCTCCAGTCATCTCTCCTCCAGCCTAAACAGCTCCGCTCCTCAGCTTTGCCATCATAAGAGATTGCCATCTTCAAACACCTCCCTGACTTGCTCAGGGAGCGCCCATTTCCCTCCTGTACTGAATACCCGGAAAAGAATCTGAGGGAGCTTAGCAAGCCTGTCCCGTCATCTTATACACAACTCAACTCAGCAATAACAAGCCAAGAGGTGTTCAACAACGTAGGTGTGTCAATAACAAGTTCTGTAACTTTATCAAGAACGTTTTGAATTCATGTAACAGTCCACATTTACCATGGAAAGGGAGAATAATCAGACAGTCTTGCCCTAAGCACTTCAAGGGTAAACAGCCTTGGTTCAGACTTACAAAAGGCAGCATTTAAGCCAGTGTCTGTCCACACAGAACGCCCCAGCAGATGTTACAGAGAGAGTTCTCCCCAGACCTGAGAGCTGAAAGATCTGCAATAAAAACACTGTAGTCCTTTTTATTGGAGGTTGTGCCTGGTTCATACTCCCCCCACTTCCCAAAAGGTAGAAGTCTCTGCTTGTGATGAAGAGCCACACGGTTAGATAAAAGTCTCTCAAGTTATCCAGTCTACATAAACTGATAGGGGAAGCCCTCACGGGATTGCGTTTATACCTACAGCGCCTCAACTGGCTCTACTTACAAAAATTGTTTTAATCCAAAAACCCTGTCACAACTATTACCTGATGAGTGTGTGGGCAGTGTTCACGCTGCAGAGCTGTGTTTCAAAACCACTAAAATATCCACATAGTGAGACAATACACACCAAATCTAAAAGCACCGGTGACAAAAACGAAAAGAGAGGTGAAGAAGGAATTCGAAGAAAACTATCAATTGAACAAAGTTTGAAGAGTTCAGCTAAGAAAAGCAAAAAGCACCAGCTTCCCAGATGCAAACACCTCGGGTCCGTAAACCTAAGAACCATAACTGCTCAAACTTTAATGACCTGTCTGCAGCAGGAATTAACTTTTCTCGGGCTTTTTTTTAGCCCTTGCCACTATAATTTCAATTTTATTTAAACGCTTTATCTGCTGGTTTTAGACTAGCTGGAAAGAGTGAATCTTATTTTTTTTGGGCAAAGGGCCTTACCATAATCGGATCTGCCTCTGGACCACCTTGGAATGCAGGACTCAGGAAATCGGTGCAAGCAATCACAACAGTTTCCAAAAGAGCAACAAACCCTTTCCTAACCAAGCATGGGGTCGTGTTCTGGTTTCTCAAGCTAGACCACAAGCCAATTGGTAGCAACTCACTTGATGAACAGTGGGAGGCTCTTTGCGACGAAACTCTTTTCACCACTCTCCAAAGCTTGCCCTACGAGCTTACATTGCTGATGGGGGATGGATTAGCTGTTGTACAGCACCCACTCCACTGGACGCAATGTCCTCACAGCCACCAGGGTGAATCCTCCTCCACCCAAATGGCAGGATGAAGCACAGGAGGGTTGGCAAAGGAAGGTACAGGCCAAACTATAATTAATCGTTTTTTCAGAGAGAGCTTGGAATTGGGCCTGGAAATCATCAGTGTAATAAGAGGAGCCAGAAGCTTATAGGTCAGCCAGCTCTGTGGTGAAATAATAGAGTCAGCAATCATCACAATTGTCATGTTGAAGTATTCTGCCTTTCATTGTGACCAAAATTCATTAAGGTGCAGGACCATCCCTCATTCCTCACCTTCTGCTCTGTTTAACTGGCTAAAGATCACAACGTCCTGGCCATTCCAAGTCTCTGAGGAAAAGTAGTTTTAATTGTGACTTTCTCGACCTTTTGTAACGTCATCAGGCTTAAGAGGTCCAAAATACAGCTTGATAAGGGTGAGTTTCGGCCATTAGGATAGGGGAAAGGCAAAAACAAATGCTAATTTGGGTAGCTATGAGGAGTTCATGACCTATAGTTTGCAAAGACAAAGGTTAACTGCACCTAGTCAGTTACTTGTAAGCGTCCATTGAAAATGATTCAGTTTACAAGCAAAGTAAAGGAGAGGTCAGCACATTGAGAACTGATTTAAGAGCTTCTTTTTCCTCTCTCTTGCACTTGCATGTCGGGATATCACAAAGCAATGCTCGTATGACAGAAACAGCTTGTGGAAAACCACTCTGTAGCCTGGCTGGAAAGAATGTCTGGGGGCTCAGGAAGGGTGGCTGGCCGGGACACCAACAGCGCTGTCAGAGCGATGGATCACAGACTATCACAGTAATAATCTCCGGCTCGGAAGGAAACCCACAAGGGGAAGGAAACCCACAAGGAAGGAAACCACAAGGACCCATCACTGTCCAGCCGCCTAGGACAAAAAGCTTTGGTCGGAGCATTGGGCTATCATGTGGAGAAACGGGGCGGATTTTGCTTTCAGAAAGCGTTAACGACATCTACGAGAGGTTCATGGCCGGAGCCCCCCGCCAGCAGGAAAGGGAGGGGAGGGCCTCACGCAGCGTGTTATTTCCATGCAGCACCGACCTCAGGGTCTGATGCAAAGACCTTTCCATCCCGGCGCACGCAGGGCTACGAGGGCGGCTCCGCAGCGGGGAAACCTTCCCCCTTCCCCCCGAAGCCGCAGGGTCCCCCCCTTCCACCAGCGGCCTGCCGCTCACCCCGGAGCCCGTACTCACGGCGCGTGCCTCGCGCCTCACGCCGCCATCCGGGGCCGCTGAGGAACAAGAGGAGAGGCCGTGCGGGAGCGAGGAAAAGCCCCGCAGGCCCCAGCCGGCCCGGGAAGGCTGTCCCCGGTGTGACAGCTGCTCCCGGCCCCAAGGTGCAGCTGCCCGCGGCACCGGTTGCGCTTGACGCTGGCACCGTGCCCTGATACCGGACCCACAGGTGCGCTGCCGCCGGCCCCGGTTGCGCTGCCGACACTGCCCTCCGGGTTGCGCTTTGACGCCGGCCACGGTGCGCCTGCGCCCGGCCCCGCTGCCACGCTGCCGCCGGGCCCCGTGTGCGCTGCCGCCGGCCCCGGTGCACTGCTCCGGCACACGGTGCACGCTCCCGGACCCGGTGCACGCTGCTGCCGGCCCCCCGCTGCGCTGTCTGCTGCGGCCCCCCGGTGCCCTACTGCAGGACCGGTGACCCTGCTGCCGGCCCCGCCTGCGATGATGCCGGCCCCGGTTGCGCTGCTGCTCGGCCCCGGTGCGCTGCTCACGGCCAGGGCGCTGCCGCCGGACCCGGTTGCCCTGCTGCCGGGCCCCGATGCGCTTGCTGCCGGCACCCCGCTGCGCTGTGAACGCGACCCCGGTTTGGCTGTGATCGGCCGGCGGGAGTGGGCGCGGGGGCCAATCGGCCGCTCCTCAGGCGGGTCCGGGGGGCAAGCTCCAGCGACGCACGGAGCTGCGCAATTGCGCGGGGGCGGTGCGCATGCGCGCGGCGCTGGGAGCCGGTCTGGGCTGGGTTGGCGTTTTGAAAAACGCTAAAAAAAAAAAGAAATTTGTGTTTATGGCTTCTTGTAATGAGGCGCGCTTGGGCTGTTCAGCCTGGAGAAGAGGAGGCTGAGGGGGAGACCTTAGTGCTGTTTATGGCTTCCTCACGAGGGGCAGCTCCGAGCTGTTCACTCTCATGAGCAGTGATAGGACCCGAGGGAACGGCCTGAGGATGTGTCAGGGGATATCAGATAAAATAGGGATATTAGAAAAAGGATTGTCACCCAGAGGGTGGTCGGGCACTGGAACAGGCTCCCCAGGGCAGTGGTGACAGCACTGAGTTCCAGAAGCGTTTGGACACCACTCTCAGGCACAGGGTGGGATTCCTGGGGTGTCCTGTGCAGGGCCAGGAGCTGGACTCGAGGATCCTGGTGGGTCCCTTCTAACTCCGAATGTTCTGTGGTTATTTCTCGTTTGTGTTTGCACGCTGCATTGCACCTTGTGCTGTGCTGCCTCACAGAGCCGGGGAGGCCAGCGGGGCTGGGCAGGGAGCACTGCAGGCTGTCCTGCCAGCCCCTGCTCTGCTGGGTCCCCTCCAGAACACTGCTCTGGATCCTGTCCGGGGACATGGGAATGCCTCCAGGGAACGACCTCAGTGGCAGCCTGTTCAGTCACCCATGCAGTAAAGTTCTTCATGTTCAGGTGGAACTTCCAGTGTTCCTCATCCCACTGTTCAGCACGCTGGGGAGAGCCTGGCTCCATGCTCAGAACACCCTCCCTGCAGCTGCTCACAGACATTAATAATATGCCCTCTCTGTCATCTCTCCTCCAGCCTAAACAGCTCCAGCTCCCTCAGCTTTGCCTCATAAGAGAGATGCCATCTTCAAACCCCTCCCTGGACTTGCTCAGGGAGCTCCAGGTCCCTCCTGTACTGAATAACCCAAGGGAAAGAAGAAAAATAGTCCAGGAAAAACCAAAACCAAAACCCCAAAGACCAAGATTTTGCATTTTCACAACCATTTAAAACCCATCCAGCCACAGTTGCAGGGCTACCCACATTTCCCACAGTTTTCCACTTGGCTGGCCTGTGCATTTGATAGTTATGATAAGGTCTGCTCTCTCAATGGCCCAGCAAGCATGGATCCAGCCTGGGATAGTTTCCCTCTGCTCTGCCATTATTCTGGGCTGACCTCTTTATAGGGTGTTTAAAATTCCTGGTTTATGGCACTGCACAGGAATGGCCCTAAAGTCTGGCTGATGCCAGCTCTGATGGTTCATAGTAAAAATAACTGCTAGATGCCAGCTGATAGTTCCCATGGCACTCCATGACCACTCAGGGGACTTTCAGGATCCCACCTAACACCAGCAGCAAGCAGGCTTCACCTGGGGAACGGGGCTGCTCCGAGCTGCTCCAGCACATGCTGCTGGTTGCAGTCTGCAGCACTGATACTGGATCCAACCTGACACTACTCCAAATTGTTATGCAAACTGCAACGTGGATCCTCATGCCTAAGGCTCCTGCCCTGTTGTGGGAGCTGTGTGCTCATTTGTGTTTTAGTTGTAGTTCCAGCTTTCTATAAAGAAATTCCATTTTGCATTTGAAGTCTGGCTGTCAGAGCTGTAGCTGGAAGCAGCATGAGCTCCCAGCCCCGTGGCACCTTTTTCAGCAGGCAGGAACAGGGAGGGATCGTCCAAAACTCGTATTTCAGCAGGCTCTGCAGGCTGCATGGAGCCATCCAGTGGAGTGGATCTGTAAGGAGCTGCAGAGTAAAGGGGACCTCTGGCATGGAAGGGAAAGGTAATCCCAGGCCCATGGGAACAGATTGTTCTATGCAAGACAGGAGGCCAGGGAGGTTTTACGGCCTTTCTGTTCAAGCAGAAGCTTTTAAAGGACCTCTGGCTGTGTTCTGCTTTGGTTCTAGGGAGTATTTCTTCCAGTGATTTCCCTGTGCTTTGTTTAGCTGGTTGTAAGCAGTGTCTGTTCCAATGACAAAAGCCACATCTGAGATGGAAAGGGCGTGCCCCTGAAAGCAGCACTGTCAGAGGCCAAGCAGCACCACCACTGACCTCCTGCTGCTCTGTGTGAACCACAACAAGGTGGTAATTTGTATTTGGAGAAAATAACTGAGGAGCACAGTGATGCCAGTGTTCCTGCATTCCCAGCCCAGGGCTGGCTGCAGCTCAGCACTTGGGGTCTGCTGAGCCAAGGCTCCCCAAAGCTCCAGGCACACTATGGGTGCAGTGGAGAACCTTGTGCTGTGGCAGAGGGGTGAGCACATGGAGGGTTTTCAAATCCTGCAAATAGAAGCTGTAAGCAAGAGAAGCTTTTCCTGTGAAAGAAAATAAACCCCTGCTGTTGGTGAGGGGGGCAAACACACTGTGCCCAACAATTAATTTGCAAACTGGCTGCAATGTGGCCAAATGCAACAGGACACGTATATGTGAAACATGGCAGTTGTGAAAGGTGAGATACTAGAGCAGATGAATCCCTCTCTGTGGTGCAGATCAAACCCCCTTGCCTGGTCCTGCCTGCATCAAATCCCAGCTGATCCAGGCAGCGTGCTACAGTTGGCAGCTCACAGTCTTAGAGGGTCAACACTGTCTGGGAGCTGAGAAAGCAAAACCAACCACGAACAGCCAAGAAAAAAACAGGAGTACAAAACACTCAAGTTTACTTCCAGCACCATTCCCAACATGTAAGTTACACCTCTCCCAAACAGGAGTCTTTTGGTTTTCCCAGTCCCACAGCAGTGCAGTTCAGTAGCCAATGGGCTTAGAGCCATTTCCCATCGTAGCAATGGAAGTGATCTCAGCTTACTGAATCCCCAAGAGAGATCCAGCACAAGCTGCTTCCAGCAAGACAAGAGGCAGCAGTTCTCTGCTATCTCAGTCTCCCCACAAAGCCCTGCAGGCAGTGCTGGCTGCCCTGGTTCCTCTCAGAGTGGGGGTACCCCCCTGAATTTTCGTATGACATTGGCCAGCCGCTTGGCCAGCCCGCCCCGGCTCGGCTCCTCCACATGGAACGTTCTGGTCAGCAGGTTGTAGAAGGAGCCATAGCACACGGCCACCACGGTGCAGGTGAGGCAGATGACGTTGTAGGGCATGCTGAAGTCTGGTGTTGGCAGGTTCACCAGCAGCGGCTCCGTGTACAGGCGCACAAAATAGCTGGAACCATCAGAGGAAGGAAACCTGGAGAGTGGAAGAAGGAAAGGCAGTGTGAGCCTGCACTGGACCAGAGCTTCATGCTCACCAGAGAGGATGAGAGCAGCCACAGCCTGCAGACTGCAGCACAGCCCTGCTCCCCAGCACGAGCACACTCACAGCGAGGTGAAGAGAGGGCTCTGCTCCACATCCATGTCCTTCATTGCAGTGACACTGGGCACCAGGGCACTCAGCACAGATGAACTAAGGGCACACAGAACACACCAGTGTCAGTCTGACAGCAAAGACATCTCCAGAGATGTGGGCAGTAAGTTCTATGCAAAGCCCAGAAAGAGATGAGGAGCTGAGGAATTTCATTACCCGACATAAAAGCCGTGATTGGGGTCAGGTGGGTACTCTGTCCACTTCAATAAGGCCCTCTCAAACTGGATTGTGATCTTGGTGACGGAGTTGGCTGGCAGCTGGATCAGCATTTCCAAGAGGTGAGGCCGTCTCCGGTCCTGGGCTGGCTGGTAGTGGATGTAACCTAACCCCAAAGAGATTTCAGCAATGGCACAAGGGGGACCTTGTCCAATCTCACACTGCCCAGACATCTCCCAGGTGGGAGATGCTTCCACTGTCCTGAGAGAGGTTTCCTGGGCAAGTGAAAACGTACCCATAGCAAAAAGCATATGTTAAAGCTAAATTTAGCTGGTCTTTAAAACTACTGACCCATGAAAGTCAAGTATTCATAAGGAAAGTTATAAATGCAAAATTAAACCAAGTCATCAGTTTTAAATTGAGTTTCCTGTGCTACAGAAATTAATTCATGTTGGTTTATAAAACACCACCCATGTGCCTCTTACAAATAAACAAGACTTGATGGTCACATCTGCTGTGAGCACTGAACTTGAGGCTAGAAAAATATCCTAAAATGTTTTGTTTCACAATCCAGTTTCCCAGTGATCAGTGGGGCTGGAGGGAGGGATTAAACCATCTTTAGAATGAGCTGTTCATGCCAAGGGAATCGGGTAGCATGTGCTGCTTGGAGGGGTTTACTTACTGGGCTTGTTTTCCTTCCCTTTGGTGATGATAGTCAGGGTGTGCACGTAGAGCCGCAGGTACCAGGGCACAGTCTCCAGCAGGATCACGGGGAAGGCTCGGTAGGGGTGAGTGTTGTAGATGAGGGTGCAGATCTGCCCAGTCTGCAGCCCATACCCCCCCACGTAACGCTGAGCATGGAGTGTGGGAATGGGCATTTCCGCTGGGGAAGAGGAAGGACAGGAGTGATTTTCAGCCCTGGAGCCCTGGCCAGTGGTGCAGATGAAGTGAAGTTCTGCTCACTCACAGCTGTCTTGAGGCCGCTTCCACTTCAGCTGCACATTGAGGCTGCGAGATGTGTTGAAGAGTGAGGGGCTCAGCAGGTCATAGACTGCATAGGTTTTCTTGTCTCCCTGGACAATAGCTTCGTGTACTGATGTTGGAGGGGGGGACACTTCCAGTAGCTCCTTTTCCTGAGGAAAGCAAACAGACCATGAAAGGGAAAAGTGCCCCTTGAAGAAACTGGCAGCACTGGGCGAAGTCCCTCCAGGCAGCCCTGAGTTTTCCCACCCAAGAGCCAGCTCCATGTTCTTGCTAACACCACCAGGCTCATCCCCTGAGCCCTGAGGGGCCAGGCCATGCAGGGGATGGAGGTGAGGATGTTTCAGAGCCACATGAAGTGGCTGAACTGAGGGAGCAGGGCATGCTTTCTGGCCCATGAGCTTACCTTGTTCTTAGGGGAAATGTCAACGTAGACTTTGCTCTGCGATGCCAGAGGACATGTGTCAGTCAGCGTGCGAGAGAACATCTTAAAGAGGGACCAGTCTGTGGGAAGCAAGGTCAGCTGGCAGGTCAAGTGCTGCAGGCTGGGAGCACTCCAGCACAGCCACCAAGCTCACCTTTCTTTCCTTGGCCACTGGAAAAGAAGTCAAAGACCACAGTGAGCGTCTGTCTGAGCTCCCAGGACACAGCCAGGCAGGAGGCATCCTGGACAAGAAAGAGACAAGCAACTCTGATCACACCTTCTGGAGTGGGAGGACACCAGGACAGAGCTGGAACATCACCGGGATTGCAAGATTTCCCTTGGGGTTACCAGAGAAACAGGATGACAGCTACATCAGACACAGTGAACCCATCACAGAGTAGCTGGGCAAACCAGTGTGACACCTTGCAATGTGACAAGGTGGCTTTGGATTTTCTCTTGGGGTGTTCAGGGAGGGAGCTGAGCCCAGCACTTACCCTGCAGATGGGGCGGATGTGCACTGCCTGTGAGTGGTAGCTGCTGTGGAACAAGCGCTCAGCCTTCAGCAGCACTGCGAGCCCAGCCTGCAGGGAACAAAGGAGAAACTCAGCCCCTGCCCTGTCCTCTGCTCCCACCAAGAGAAAGGCCCTGAGTGAAACTCCCAGTGCACGCTCCCAGACTGGGAACTGGGATTGGGCTGCTGGGAGCCCAGATGCATCAGGAGTGGCCCAATTAGGCAGCAGGACTTGTCTTTACCTTTGAGCCACATGGCAGCAGCTTCTTCCAAGGGGTGAGGTTCTCTGTGCAGACGACTTCCCGGGGCAGGACAGCGTAACGCAGGAGATGGTGATCTGTCCCTGGGCAGAGAGAGGGAGGTCAGCAGGCTGGAACTGCTACAGGCACGGGGACAGCAGCAGATCTGTTCCACTCCCAGTGTACCCCACATCCCACCACCTTCTCAGTATGCCTGAAATGCCGTGAGCTCCACCAGAAATAGATCCTACTCTGTTCAGAGTTATTGGAAAGCATGGGTAAGGATATATACTAGCAGATTTTTCTTCGTGAGTGTCTTAAATCCTGTAGTCCTCACTGTTTTGTAAAACACTTTTCATAGAGACAGATAAGTGCCTGGGAGCGTCTGCCATGTACTACGTGTGGGTTTCCTCTGTTTAAATCCAAGCCTTGTTTGTAGGGAGAGGAAATCCTTCTAGGAAAAGGTTAACAGATGCTGTTAACCAGACCCAGTCATTGCAAGACCTGCACCTGGAATGCTGGCAGTGGCACGGGGCAGAACTAAAGGAGAGGCAAGAGTGAGAGGGCAGAGCCAGGCTCACCATTGGCTAAACCCAGGGGTTTGAAGGATGCTGTTGGAATCACTGTGTTGGTCGAGTCAATGAAGTTGAGAGAAGCACAGAATATTCCCGAAAGAATGTTACTCAGTTCTTTCCAGGCTTTGTCAACGCTGTGTGAGAACAGACACCAGAGATTACTCAGCAGCTCAAATCCTTAAAACAAGTGTTAAGTCAGTAACATTCAGTAAATACACCGGGGTGACCAGACTGGGTTACCAAAGCTGCATGGAGTGTGCAGAGAGACTGCTGGGCTTGCACTCCCCAGCTCTCTTGGTAATTTATTTTGATACATCAGATATGAGGGACAGCAGGGATACACAGCAGGGACACACAAAGGCATCACAGAGCCAAGGGACACGGCGGTGGGCACAGCTGGTACATGAGGAGAGAGGTCAGGGGAGCAGGGAGCATGCAGGAGGTGATGTGTGTGAATAGGGAAGGGGCTGTGAGACCCAAAGCAATGCCTCTGCAGCTCCAAAGGCTGATCCAACCAGCAGACAAGGAATGGACACTTGCAGGGAGGAGGGAGCTCTGCAAGCACCCCCAGGGCTGCTGCAGTTTGAGTAGGGGTGGTGTGCTAAGGGAGATGGGGACAGGTATTGGATGGGAGCCAAAGGAAGTGGGTCACAGATAAGAGGTCAAGATATAGCCCCACTGTATTAGTGCAGCAAGGGGTTTGTCATCACAGAGCCCACAAGGGAATTAGTTGGGCCTTTAGTAAACAGGGATTTGTCCTCAGCACCACATCCTGTCCTGTGAACAGAATGGGGTATGTTCTGTGGTGTTTTAGAGCTACTCCTGGGCTCTTCTTTCCAGCAGACATTTTTCAACCCGGCAGGCCTGCTCACACATCGTGGCTGCCTCATGGGAGACGCACAACAGCTCCTGGGAGCAGTGGCCACAGAGGGCACCCAAAGGGACGGATCCATGGCCGGGGTACCTACTCGGTGACCGTGGGCTGGAACCAGACCCAGAGCTCAGCGCCAGCAGGTGCCTGGAGGGGTGGCTGCCCCCAGTACCGGGTGCGCCAGAAGCCCTGGGTGAGCGCGAGGTGGAGCTCCCGCACGCCCAGCGCTGCCACCAGCCGCCCCAACGCCTTCGGGAAGAGCCTGTAGTGAGAGACTGCGGGCAGCGTTAGTCCCTGCCCATCTCATGCCCCGAGCCCTTCCCCTGACATCACACCAGGGCCTGCCCAAACATGATGTCACCCCCTGGCACTGCCTCTGCTTGCACCATCGCACACAGCCCGCCTGCGTCACCCCTTCGTGTGATGTCACCGCAGGGACCCGCTCTGCCCTGTCCCTGCTCACCTCAGCTGCCTCTGACGTCACTCTCACACACGTGACGTCATCGCTCGATGCAAACCACACGTCCCGTGGTCCCTCCGCGATAGCTCCGCCCCTGCGCCGCACCCCAGCCAATAGCAACGCGGTCCGCCCCCGAGCCAGCCAATAGCGGCGCGGTCCGCCCCGGCCGGGCCCGCCCTACCTGCGCCCCGCTGCAAGTCCGCGTCCCAGCGCGTGCGGAACTGGAAGGTGGCAGCGACATCGCCGGTGGGCAGCGGGCTCAGCAGCAGCTCCTCCCGCAGCGCGTCCCGCCGCTCCCGCCCCGCGTCCGCCCGCCCGGGCCCGGGCCCTGCCGCCAGCAGCAGCAGCAGCACCAACGCCGCCGCCATCCCACCGCCCGCCCCGCCCCGCGCCGCCTTGAGCCGCTTCCGCTTCCGCCCGCGCCGCCAATGGCGCCGTTTCCGGGGTTGCCATGGAGACGCTGTGAGCCCGGGCGGCGGGGCTGTCCCGGCCTGGCACCGGGACCTGCTGAACGGAGCCAGTCTGCAGCTCCGCGGGGCAAACGCCAGCCTGCCCCCAGCCCAGAAGCGAGCACCAGCGCTTATCATAGAAACACAGAATATTCTGCGTCGGGAAGGACCCGCGGGGATGCTCGCGGCCAGCTCTGGTGGTTCGTGAGGGGGTTAAGCGGCTCCCCGAGGGCTCCCCTCCACCGCTGTGCAATTGGAGCTGTAGGGGAAGCACTGGTGTCGTCTCCGCTCGGGTGATTCCCTGCAGGGCTTGGCTGTGCCCGAGGGCGCTGCGAGGACTCTGCCTGTCCCCAGGTGTCCCCAAGTGTCCCCACATCGCAGCTCTTCCCGCAGCTGGCGGCTCTCCCTCGCTTCTCGTCCCCGTTCCGGGGGGCAGTGTCTGTCTGCGGGTGCAGAGCCATCCGGGAGCTCCCCGCTTCCAGCATCCGCCAGCCCGGGGCCGCCCCCGGGGATGGGAACGGCAGCCACGGCAAAGGCGGGGACGGTCCGATGGAGCTCACACCGTCTCCTTTTCTTACGGTGATTATTTCAGTGTGGTGATGATTTGCCCCAGTAGGAAATCAGCATAAAAGCTTTAACAACGTATGGTTGTCACTTACCAGCAGCTACACCTTGCTGATTACCCACTTACTTGCTCAGCTCTAGGGTCCTCATGCAACGATAACTTGGAACTGGCAATGTGATTCAGTATTTGTAAAGAGTAAGGAGTTACTTTGTACCTCGTTTTTCCCCTTTTGCTAATTAGTGGCATCACATAAACCCAGAAAGTCAGCATGTCCAAAAAAAAATCATACTTGCATCATATTGTTGGGGTTCTTTTTGTTTGGTTGGTTTTTTTTCTTGTTACACTGGACAGCTCCTTGCAACGGGATACTGGTAGGTATTAAAGGTTGAGATGCATTTTGGAAATAGTCAGCCAAACTAAAGGTAAAAACCATCCAGAGCTGTTAATTACCCTATACCCAGGTAGGGAAGTCCCTGTGCTACAACCTGAAAAGTCATGAAGCCTGGCCCTTTTTTCTTCATCAATTTCCCAGCTTAAGGCAGCACACACAGCACATTTATGCTGCACTTGGATATGGGGCACTCCAGCTGGTCCCACAAAGCATTGGTTGACACAGGAACAGTATCTCAACACCCCTGGGAAGCAGCCAGGATGAGGAGCATTCCCTGTCTGTTGTTGCTTATCTCCCAGGCTCCTTTGGCCGTGCTGACCATGGTTGTGCTGATGCAGGGGCAGGGACAGTGCTTTCCTGCCCTGTCACCCCTGATGGTGGCAAGGGACCTGTGGCCAGCTTAGTGCCCAACTCCTCCTGTCCTGGCCTGCAGGGACCAAGCACAATGGGCTGTAAAGTGCCTCATGTTGGGGGTACTTCCTTTGCTCCTGTGGAGCAGCACTGGAGGAGCAGCTGCTGGTGTTCCCTGCTCAGCCCGTTAGCGTGGGTAGTGCCCCTGTGCTCATGGCTGGTGGTTCCAGGTCATCAGCACCCCAGCCCTGCTCAGGCCACTGTGTCCATGCTGGCTCTCTCTGCAGAGCCTGAGTTGCTCACGTCATTGCCTGCTGCACCAACAGCCCTTCTCTGCCAAGGTCTCTGCTGTCTCTTCCAGCCCTGGGCACAGGAACCATCCTTGGGCTGTGCAACAGGAGGCTTCATTCACTCCTGCATGGCACAGTGAGCACACTGGCTTTGCACTGCTCTCCATCCTGCAATGCACTCTGAACCCTCATCCCCCACACTGTTTTCTCCCAATGACACACGCACCCAACTGCTTGGTTAGATCAGTGTTATTTTTCTCTGTGCCGTCGTTAAGTGCTTGTCAGAACCTTAGTCAGTAGGGCAGGGGGAACTGGGATCCTAAGGGATGGCTTTCTGGGAATGGTGGGGCTGTGGGATGCTGAGCATGTGGGGGCAGGGGGTGAAGCAGGAAGTGTTAGCAGCAAAGCCTGAAGAATTAATTTTGGGAGCTTACGATACCCCTTCTCCTCTGGCTGCCAGGAGAACATGTGGAGGGAGAGGAGGAGGAAATCATCTCTCCCCTCTGGCAGGGCAGCAGTCCAGGATGGGGTTTACTGAGCACCAGCAGCTTTCCTTCTTCTGGGCTGGCAAGTCTGTACGGAGGAGGCTGGGAGCAGGGCAAAGCTGGCTGCTAGCTTGTCACCACCTGCTCTTTGGGACTGTCCTCCTGCAGGTCCTCCTCATCCGACTGCACCACAGGGGTCTCGGCCCCCTCCTCGCTGGTGTCCAGGCTGTTCAAATCCGTGGAGGCAGAGGACGTGGAGGAAATGCGAGACTTGCTCTCAGCTGCATTGGGCACTTGCAGGGTGATCTCCTCTGGGCACTGGCTGGCATCTGTCCCTGGAGAAGAGAGCAGTATGAGAATGAAAAAGGCTTTTGGAGGTTTATTGCTGCCTAAGCTTCATGGATGGTCCCTCCAAGACTCACTCCTCAGTGGCCTGTGCATTCCTGACTGCTCCCCATGTGGCTGCTGCAGCCATTCCCCACCTCACACCCCCGGTTTGGCTCAGGGCAGTTGCTGCACATTCCTTCCCCGTTTTTGGCAGTGGAGCCTCTTCCATCTTGCCTGAAACACGGCTCAGAGCCATGCTGTGTGAGGCTGCTGGCTGCAGCAGGCGAGGAGACTTTTGGTTTGACCTCACTACAGTGTGTGAGTGGGGAGGAATGTGCTGGCACCCCATGCTTTCCCTGCAGACCCCAGCCCAGCTCCCTGGGGTCTGGCTCAGAGCTGGAGAGGTTCTGCAGCCTTCTTCTCAGCACAATGAGCTCTGCAGCAGGGTGGGGACCTTGGGAGTTGGGACAAGGCACTGGCTGCTCCAGAGAAGCTTTGGGACAGGGGAATTTGACTCTCAGACTCTGGAAGGTGCCTTGGCTCTGCAGCCTTCTGCAGCACAATTTACAGGGGTCTGTATGTCTGGGCTGTGGAGGTGGGTACTGATGTGGAACAGCCCAGTATGAGTTCCCTCCAATTTCACAAGCCCAGCACCAAAGTCTGCCTTTGGGTGGGTGTAGATCTGCCCACAGGGTGGCTGGGGCTGAGGAATGAGTCAGTGTGGGCAGTGGGGGCAGGAAGGGCTTCCAGCCTGGCCAGCAAAGGACTTGGGACCGCACATACCTGGCAGAGACCCAGCAATGCTGCTCTCCTCTGTCCCACAGCCCAGAAACACATCCACAGTGTCCTGGTCTGACAGGTCCAGCACGTCCATCTGCTCCAGCATGTCCACATTCACCTCCATGGAGGAAATGCTGCCTAAGGGGGCTGTAGAGATAGAAGCCAGGGAAAAGGTGAGTGATAGGCAAAGGGCATCATCAGCTCTGTGCAGGCAGGACCCTGAGGTGAGAGACCAGCCTTGCCACAAGGAACTGAATTCTGCTTGCTGGTAAAAGGTCCCAGGAAAATCATGTTTCCTTAAAACCTCCCTCTGGAAGCCCCTGCCGTGTCACTGCAGTCCTTGTCCCTGCTCCAAAATGAACCCTGCCCAAAGTCAGCCTCTACAGGGTGCCAGCCTGGGTACCCATGTGCCTTCAGTTAAGGGGTGTGGGTAATCTACAGCACACCCACACACAGCCAGTGTGTTCCCATCTTGTTTCAGGATATGCATGTTCAGACTGGGGATGTCCCCCACCAATCTCCAACCCCTGTACCATTGTCCCCTGAAACACCCCCAGCCCTTGGCTGGTTCCCACAGCACGTACGTCTCCGGTGCTCTATCTGCAGGTGAGACATTGGGAAGAAGAAATCCACATCATGCTGGAAAACCTCCTCAAAGAACTTCTGTCGGTCCCGTAGTTTCAGCTGCTGCTGCTGCTGCATTTGCTCTGCATCTCGGTTTCGCTGGGCCTGCTCCATGTCAGCTGAGGAGAAAAGGTGAGGAGAGTTGGACCAGGCAGGGTTGTCTGAGCCCTTCTGCCTGTCCCAGCTCACACTGCATGGTTGTGCTGGGTGGTTGGTGGTTGTCTTCTGCTCTGCTTTACCAGCACACATTGATTTAGTCCATGGATAGATGTTACATACCAGAAGAGCAGTGTCACCAGCACTTGCTGTGCTGGAGCCTAGATCCCTCCCTTGAGGTGCAGAGCAGCCAGGAATGGAGAGCTCATATGCTGTGCTCACAACTGCTGAAGGGAACTATCAAGGGCAAAGGGGAGCTGGTGTGAGATCAGCCTCGGTTTGCACACGTTCAAGTTTCGGTTTTCCTGCTACCAGAGTGCTGTCTGTGAATGCTAATGAGCAGGGGAACTCCCAGGGTCAAGAGCTGGCCATAGTGCTCCAGGCTTTCTGGGCTGAAGGATGCATGAGGAATAATGGAACTGGCAACCCTGTCCCCCCTGCCCGTGCACAGCCCTGCCTGTGCACACCCCCGCCACCACCGTCACTATAAATGCAGCCGCAACCACGCTCGCAGGCTCCCGCTCACATCTCTCTGCTCACAGCCAGCTTGGCTTCTGCCTGCACAAACATTTTCATTCCTGTAATTCCTCGCGCAGTTCACCGCCGGTGCCTGTGTCCCCAGCTCACGGGAGGGAGTGATGGAAGCCCTTGGGCTGTTGTTGAAGGAGCTTGGTGCTTCATCCCTGGTCTTGGTAACTTCCTTTTGGGCTGGGTACCCAAAATAGCAAGGACCCAAGTGGTACAGAGAGGCTGTGGCTGGTGGCCCCAGCTGTTCCCAGGCTGGTGTTTGACCTCAGCCATTCCACATTTCCTTTCTGCTGCACTTGGCCCAACCGGCACAAGGAAAATGTGATTATTGGAGCAGGCAGTGTAATAACCAAGGAAACCAAACAAACATCCTGTGCTCTGCCTGAGCACAGCCCAAACCCTCTGCTCCTCCAGGCTGGGGAGGAGGGAACAGAGGGAGCAGCATCCCCACCCTGGATGGCAGGAACAGGGCAGGGGCAGCAGGAGAGCTGGCTGCCAGCAGTATGGAGCAGCACAGGAACCACGTAGGAGAAAGGTGGTGAGCCTGGTGAGATGTCATGGAGATAAATGTCACATCTTCTTCAGAGCTCTTCCAGGCCTTCTCTGCATCCCATTTCTAGGGCATCCTTCAGTGGAACCCCATCATCTGCAGGTGCCTGCCCCAGCGGGCTGGGTGTGCTGGCAGCACCACGTGGGAAGGCACCGTGACTCAGGGCGACTCACCACACACTCTCTGGAAGAGGCTCTGGTCCTCTTCTGGCTGCTCAGCGTCTTCCTGCAATGCCTGGGGCAGCAGTCCAGGCTGCCTGCAGTGGTCTTTGCCCCAATATGTCTGACCAAAGCACTGGTGCCTGCTCTGGTGCCGAGGCTCAGTGCAGGGCCCAGGATGGTGCCAGTGAACCTTTCCTCCCAGGGGGCTACAGCCAGGTGCTTCTGGGGTACAGCAAAAACCTCCAGCCTCCCTGTGCTATCTGCAGGACAGAATGGAGCCAGAGACAAGGAGCGGGTGATCAAGGCACCAATTATAGAACTGTCTCCCTGTAACAGCTGGCTGTCCCAGGCAGAGCTGTGCTCCCCAGCCCAGCTGTGCTGAATCCATGGCAAACTGCCGCAGTTCACCACACCGAGAAGAGCCCATTGGGCTCCAGCTGTACAGAGGCTGGGCTCAGGACAGAGGCTGTGCTGGCTCCGGGATTCAGGGTGACAGACCAGCTCTGCACGGGACGTCTTGCCAAAGGGACCTCAGCGTGGAAGTAAGGACCAGTGTCCAAATCCTTCTGCAGTGCAAATACAAAATAAACCAGAATGCTCTTGGGTGCTCTCCTGAGTGCCATGAATGTGGCTGATCTGGACTGTTAATGCTCTCCCCAGCACGTGACCGATACTCGGAGTAAGTGTGCTTGGGGAGAGTGATGACTGCTGCTGGTGGCAGCATTCCTGTGGGCGCCAGGGTTTCTCTTGAGGGAGAAATTAGCAGGACCTGTTTATGAGCTTGTTTTCGAGCTCTGGTCGGGGAGTTGGGCACGAGCACTGAGATCCCATTATGTAAGGAACGCCGGCAGCGGGAGACAGCAGCTGGGGCTGTGCTTGGCCCTGCCTGACCCGTGACCGCGGTGAGAGTCGGGGATGGAGCCTTCCCCCCCTCGCAGGGCTCTTCCGGGCCCAGGGGGAGCGAACAGCCCTGCTAGTGTGGCTGCCCCTCGGCAACCCTCGCCGGGGAAATAAAGGAGCTGCCGCGGCCCTTCCCCATGTGACGGCCGGTCACACTCCGTGGCTGTCAGTCGCGGGGATTGTCTCATCCGGCTGGCATGTTCCCACCGCGGGACACGTTCGCACACACAATGCGGCCCCTGTGCACCGTGGGGGATCTGTCGGTACCTGCTGGTGGCCTGGCTTTTATTACTATTGTCATGGTTATTCCTACAGCCCGCTCAGCCAAGGGGGCTGATCAGCATTCAGAGCCAGGCTCTGCCCCGCTGGCTGAACCGCCCAGCGCGGCTGCGGCGGCTCCGAGCTCCCCGCTGCCTTCAGATCCTTCCGGCTCTCACGGTTTATTCGCCAGCGCAGTTTGGAGAGGAGCTGGGGCCAAACACTGGTGCAGAGTTTGGGCGGCCAGGACAGAGCAGGATCCCCCGCAGAAAGGGCAGGCAGGGATTTCCTTCTCACCTGCTGCTAGGCAAATGGCCACAGGGTGGGCTCTGGGTGAGGACGATGGCTCCAGTGGTCCCTCTGCCCTGCCAGGGCACACCGAGGAGCCGCCACCCCTCGCGTTGTGTGTGGGCTCGCCGCCACGCTGTGGTGGGGAAAGGCGTGGGAGGGTTGGCTGAGAGGCAAAGCTCTCTCAGCTCTCCCATCCACACCTTCGCCTAAGCTGGCTTGGGAGAGGAGCAACTCTTGGGATGCCGTTTGGATGGGGCGGGGGCCAGACAGGGCTGGAGGGTGGTGGGAGTACCAGCTCAGGGTGTACTCGGACCCAGCTGCCTTTTGCTGGGAGGGAATGAGCTTTTCATCCCTCATGGCCAACGGGATCCCGGCACACCCCCCTCTGTGCCGGTAAATAGGAGGGGTGTGTTTGGGTTGGGAGCAGAATTGTTAGTGAAGGCACAAGGCCAAGAGAGGATGGGAAAGGCCTTTTCTTGAGGCCACAGCTTTGCAATATCTTGCAGAGATTTCTAGGGATTTAAAGAAGGTCCTGAAAAATAACATGGGCTGTGGAAAGGAGCAGCAGGTGCTGGGCAGGTGAGCAGAGTTTAAGCAGGAGGTTGCTCCAAGCATGCGTCAGTTCTCTGATGAATGAAAGAGCTGGAGTAAGCTGGCTTTTGCCCTACTCCTTGAGCCTTCCTGGAGCCCAAACCCCTGACTCTGCTCCTCCAGAGAAGCCCAGTATGCCCCACAGCCCCCAACTTGCCAGAATGCACCTTCCCCAGGTCTGCGAGGAGATGGGTGGGGGGTGATGCAGCTCCTCAGCTGCCTCGGCATCTTCTGGGAGGCTGTGCAGAGATGGCAAGCCTTCCCCTGTCATCCTGCCCCAGCACACCCCCTGCGGAACAAGGATAACTCCCAAGGGCTTTTAGCTCCTTCAGCCTTGGGAGAAGTGCCTGGTGAGGAGAGCTGGGAATGCCCCAGAGAATCACGCAGGGTCAGGCCATGCAGAGATGGGATGTTCAGACGCCGGCTGCCTGAGTGTTAATGCCCTGCACAGTTCTCCATCGGCACGTCTGACCTCGTGTTGCAGCATAGCAAAAAATAACCATGGTCCTGATGAGAGGAAATGCACCAGGAGAGTGCGAGGGAGGCAGTGGTTTTGGCAGGGCTGCTTGCTGGGAAAAACAGGGAGGGGGGAAATAGAGAGAGAGAGGACATGGCACCTCGTAACCCCTGTGTGTGCCGTGTTTTCATCGCCTGCACTCCTCGGAACGAACTCCAAATCCCCTGCGTCTCAGCACTAAAAATATCCTTCCCTGCCGCCCGGAGCTCTTCCCCGGCAGAGGCTGTGTCATAAGACCCTGCTATTTGCGGGGCCCTGCTTCCTTTCATGCGAGGAGAAGCATGAGAACGGGGCAGCGCGGTGCCCCAGGCACGGCAGACACGACCCGGGCACGCTGCCTGGCAGGCGGCTCTTCCACAAACCCCGGTCCCCCGGCTGCCGCTCTCCCCGCCGCTCGCCACTGAGTTTGCTCTGCTCAGCATCCTCAGCCCTGCGGGGACGGGAGGGATCCGCTCCTTCCGGGAGCCACGGCGCTCTGTGGGCTGCCGATGCCACTCCGAAAACGAGCCCGTGACCCAACAGGTTCCCGAGCTCTGCCACTTCCCAAGCAGGTGTCCCTCAAATGCCCCCGCTCCCCGAGCATCCCCATCCCAGGCACGGAGCTCCCCGGGCAGCCCCTGCCCTAAGGCAGCCGGCCAGCGGGGCCGGCAGCAGGTTGGTGCAGCGTGAGGCTCGGGAGCGGCCGGGGCTGGAGGCTCCGGGGGCGGCAGGTGGGGCACAGCCGCTTTGCCAGGTGTGCGCTGCGGGGAGGATGGAGGGGATGTGGCACCCGACCCCTGCCCGCCCGCCCGGTGCGGTGCCCCGCTCCCATCCCACCGAGCCCACCCCGCCGCCGGCACTTACCGGGCAGCCGCCGGCTGCGGCTCTGCGCCCCTGGCCCCGACATGCGGCTGCTGCGACCGGACCGGACCGGGCCGGGCCGGGCGGGGGGACGGAGATCAGTGCGGGGCCCCCCCCCACCCCCGCCGCCGCTCTCCCAAGCCGCGCTGCGGGGCGGCGCTCGGCGCGGCACGGGGCGGTACCGGCGCGCCCATCACCGCGGCACCGCGGCCGCGCCTCCCGCTGCTGCCCCGCCGGGGTCCCGTACCGCCGCTGCCGGGGCCGCCGGGAGTCCTGCGGTGGGGATGGGGGTCTCCAGTACATAGGGAGAAACAGAATGTCCCCGTGAAGGGTCCCCGGTCCCCACGAAGAGCAGGGTCCCCGTGCGCGGTACCCGATCCTCTGCGTTGCCGGGACCCACGGAGTGTCCCCGTGCAGGGTCCCTGGCCTCGAAGAAGGGTCCCTGCAGAGGGTCCCTCCCCAGCACAGCCGCCCCGGGCAGAGATCAGTGCCCGCAGTGGTTGGCCGGAGGTACCCTGCTCCGGCAGGAGCTGTGCCCCGCGTGGCAGGAGGTGGGCAGGGGGAGCCGGGGGGAGGCAGGGGCTCTGCCTGGGCAGGGAGAACAATTACCATTCATGCTTGCTTTCTCTTTGCTTATCTTCTCCAACTCACGCATTCCCGCGGGAAAGAAAACGGCTTGATGTATTGATGGGCACTCCCCATCTCACTCCTGGCCTTGTGAGACCCTTATCCCCGGCAGACCCCACTCTGGGGTGCTTTCTCCCACGTTCAGCCTTGCACATCAGGGCTGCTCCTTGGCAGAGCCAAGGACTTGGCCGCCGCCTCCTTCCTGTGTCTCAGCAGGGTGAGTCAGTGCCTCGCCGTGCCCAGCGCCAGCGCTGCCCGGAGTCTGGTCACTGCCAAGCCAGAATGGGGGACATCCACTGTGCCCTTTTCTGTGACTGGAAGGGAGTTTCCAGTGCCTGTGGCGTGTCCCGTCTGTCCCGTTCTCAGTGTGTTCCTCTCACTGTCTGCATAACAAAAGATAACTGGGTATTGTTTGTGTCCCAGCTCTGTTTTGGCTACTGTTGCTTTGCTGTCCCCCCTATGTCTCCCGGGACCTCCTGCTGCCGAAAACCGGTTTTGTGCTGGGTACCCGAAACCTGCACCCTTCAGCTTTCACGGTGGTTTTGAACTTTGTTCACGTAAATGTTTATCCGTATCCATAAGCACTCCCAATCCTTCCTGCCATCATGTTTGCACGTAGTGTGGGATGCCAGCACTGCGGTTTGGGGGGACCAGGCTGGTGTAGCACGAGTGGGGGCTATGGTCTCTGAGCAGCTGCATGACCAAATCTCGGCGGGGTACCTGCCGGCGCTGGCTTGTTCACAGCTCCGTGTGGCCTCCGGGTAGCATCAACCTGTCAGCACTGTCCCTACTGCCCCCCTGCCCTGCCCTGGCCGGCCCTGCAGTGGAGGGGCGAGGAGGCAGGGCCGGGGAATTAGCTCAGGTCTCTGCTATGTCACACGTCTGTGTCTTTTGGCACCAGTCACTGCTGCGAGGCGTGGAGGCTGTTTGTGCTCACAGGAGTTTCCGGAGCACCCCGAGGTCCCCAGAGCTCACTGCATCCCGAATCCCCGCTGCGGGGACGGCACATGTGGGTGCTGCCCGTGTAGAGTGACACGTTCCCAGGCCCCTCGCTGTCGTGGCCCCTTCATCCTGCCTTGCCGGGAGGGCGTTGGAAAAGCACTGATATCATCGGCACTGAGCCTGACTCATCCTGGCTCTTCAGCACAAGCCGTGCCGCTCAGCGGGGCACACATTTTATTCCAATTAAACCATTGCAGGCAAGCCAGCTCTACATAATGATTTTATTTTTTTACTCGTAGCAAAGCGTGCCTGCCCCGGGCCAAAAGGTGAGAGGGGACAGAAGTGACGCTGGAGTCAATGAAGACTCTCCACTTCTGGTACGGAGCCCTAAGAATAAGTCTTGTCAGAAACCTGCAGGGTCTGTCTCGGCTGCCGCAGCATCCCTGCCTCCCCTGTGCCTCCAGTGCAGGCTCACAGCGCTGTCTTGTGTCCACAGCCCTCGCCCTTACCGCAAATGTCCAGGTCACGAGCCCAGGTCGGAATGTCACCTCTTCTCTCCACGACACGGAGTCCAGCTCCTGCCAAAAGACCCCAGGGGGGGCAGCATCAAAGTGCCCCTGTCATTGTGAGAAAATGTAAGGTGACTCGTTCCTCCTGCCCTTCCTGCTCAGGTTTTTCCCGTTTATTAGGGGTTTGGGAGGTGAGTCAGGGAGCTGTGGGGTGAGGATGGAGCTGGGGAGAAATCAGCAGCTAAGGGAAAGGCAAACCAGTTCCAGGCACAGGTGAATCACTTGCTGGTGAAAATACATCGTATTCTCTGAAAGACGTGTGTGGATGGGGCTGGAGTGAGCTGCAGATTGACTCCATCATAAAATTATGGAGTCAAGATAAAAAAGCAAGGCAAGGCAAGGCTGCTTTTCCAGTAAATGAGGCGATACATTGAAAAGGAGCAGCCTGCAGCCGGCAAAACTCCAGCAACCCGTGGTCCTGTGGCTCCCTTAAAAGGGGCGATTTTAGCCTGGGACAGCGGGGAGACAGAAAAGCCATAAACACCCTCAAAGGAATGTGGCTGCCGAGAAACGAGAATCTCCGCAGGCGAGGCGAGGTGGGGGGAGCCTGGATGGGGTTTGCAGCACCACTCCGTGCCTGGAGCCAGCCCGCTCCTTGGCCATGCCCCGTCCTGACGGAAGGACCGCTGTAGCCGCGCTAACAGTCCCTGTGTGGTGCTGGGGGAGGCTCCTGCCAAGCCCCGGGGGTGTCATGTCCCCACGTCCTCGGGCCCCATGCCATACAGACATCCCTGCTTGCCAGCTGCTGGCAGGAGAGCAGGTAGAGCTGGGAGGTCGTGTGCAGGCAGCAGGACACCAGCCTCAGCCAAAGAAGGAGCAGGCAGGGCTGGAAGAGAGTGCCTGTCCCAGAGGAATTTCCTCTTCATCGTAATCTCACTTCTTTACAAGCAGCTGAGCTATTCTGCGCAGACTTTGCTGTTAGTGCCATGGAGCAGCCCTGTGTCCTGGGGCATTGTGCGGGTTCTCGAGAAGAGCTCTTGGGGCTGGCTTGTCTCTGCAGGTAGCTGTGGGCTTGTGGTGACACCTCTGGGCCAGGCTCTCCCCTGCATGTCCCAGGCTAGTGGCAAATGGGACGTGCATCAGTAGCCTGACTGAAATGAGGTGTTGCTTGCTTTACGTCCTCAAATGATGCATATGCAGCACATTGCACTCGTCTGTAAATAAATGTTGTAGTTTGTTGGTTTTGTTGACCTTTTGTAAAGAAATAGTCTTTGGTTTTCACACCCCAGCTCTTTTTGCATTAGATTTGGGTACATGCAGTGTTTGCAGAGTTGTGGTTTCCAATCGTTCCGGGTTCCTGGGGCTGGAGGCATCTGGGTGTGGTGGTGTGGCTGCCCCAGGGGTGAGGGTGTCCATGCACAGAGGGGTCCTACTTATGAAGGCCCTGGTACAAGTCGTGTTCATGGGCTGGTGCAAAGCAGTGTCCCCAAGAGGAAAGCTGTCACGAGAAAAGAGAGGGGTCTGACATCACCAGCCTCCACAGCAATGCCACCAAAGCAGGCAGGAAACTTTCTGTTCCCCTTCCGGGTGGAGCTAAAGGGATTCCTTGAGCAAGAGCTGGGATCAGGCCACAGACATGCAAAATCCCTATTGATGCCACAAAGGACATGCAGCCTTGGGAATTGCTGGAGCCAGGGTGTGAACAGAAGGGTTTGGAGCTGTAGGTGCTGATGTTTAAGGCTTTGACCCTTCAAACGCTCTGGGTTTTGCTTCATTGTGTTCTCCTGTGCTGTTCAAGAGACTCAAGCCAAGAGAAGAGATCCTCGCCCTACCCGGAATCCTGCTGCTGGCAGCAGACACTGTCCCATGTCCCCGACATGTCACGCCTGGAGTGGGCAGTAGAGGCTGTGGTGGGCAGGGGATGGGGGGGCCTTTGGGGTGAGGATGCTGGTACCGGAGCGCCGTGGGCACTGCTGCCTGGAGGTGGATGCAGGCAGAGAGTTCCGGCGAGATGCGGTGCGGGGACGTGCAGGGCTGCGGGACCCCGGGGCTGCGGGGTGAGGGGCCGGGGGTGCCCCTGAACGCTAGCTAGCCTCGGCCCAGCCCCCTCCTTAATTAGCCGCGGCCGAAACCGCTCATTAGCGGCGACTGGGGACGGACGGGTGCCCTCCCCGCGGAGGCGGGAGGGAGAGGAGCGCTGCCGGCCCCGGTGGTGCGGGCACCGGCAGCGGCAGCGGGGCTGCAGCCCGAGCCCGGCGGAGGGATGGGGCAGCGGCGGGGCCCGGCCGTGCTGCTCCTCGCCCTCGGTGAGGGGATGCCCGGGCGGGGGTCGGGGCGGGGGGACCGAGCGGTGTCTGGGGTGTCCAGGGGGAGGGGACGATGCGATGAGGTGTCCCCTTCTTCCCTCCCTCTCTCCCTTCGTCCGGGCGGGGTCCGCGCGGTCCCCCCGGAGGGTCCCGCTGCCGGGGTCGCTGGCCGTCCCCCCTCCGGTCACTGTTCCCCCGCCCCGGGCCGGGGGTGCCGGTGTCGGGATGGCAGCCCGGGCAGCCTGGGCAGAATCGCCCCGTGTCCGCCGGGCTCTGGGACAACACCGGGCACAGCCGGGGGGCGGCGGGGGCCCGAGGTTGTCCTGCGTGGAAGGAGCCGCTCGCCGAGCCGGGGTACCCCGGGCCGGAGCTGGGCTCTGTCCCCAGAGGTGCCAGTGCTCACTTCACTCCCCGGTGCTGGCAGGGCACCTGGCCGGACTGCTGGCAGCGGGACCCGCCTGCGCCGACGCTTACCGGGGCCTGTCGGACTGCGTCCTCAAGCTGGGGGACAGCATGGCCACGTACGAGGAGGAGGAGGGCACCGAGCTGCAGGGGCTGCGCCGAGTCTGCAGGTGAGTACGGTGCATGGCCAGCCTGGCTTTCGGCATTGCCCCTCCCTGAAGTCTCCTGCCCTCCTGAGTCCAGTCGTGCCTGCACACACACATATGCCCCACACCTCACTCCCGTTTCAGATAAACCCAGTGAGCTTCTTTTCTCTGCCCGTCCATCCATTCTGTCTCCCACCGGAGTTTGTATCCCTGGTCCTTGGCAGCAGCTCCAGCCCCCAGCACGGGCCAAATCACATCCTGCATGCCTGCAGCCAGGAGGAGCAGGGCTGGAGGGACCCGACCCGCTCTGCACCCCAGGAAAATCTCCCTTGGACTCCAGGTTTCAGGCAGTGCTGTGCCCCAGTGCCCACCGCTGCCGGGAGCAGCCTGCACTGGGACACCACGTGCTGCTCAAAACAAGCTTTCTCCTTTCCCTGTCTAGACCCTTCATCCTTCAGGCTTGGATTTGTCCCAGCCCTGGTTTGCCTGAGTTTGTAGCAATGCCCTGAGATGATGATATTGGGAAGATGTTAATTTTAAGAGAACTGAAGAAGAGCTGGGTAATGAGGGGTAGTGTTGGGCAGGTTGGGGAAAGGTCCACTTAAAAAGCAGACGAGCAGAAGCAGCAAGGTGGATGTAAAATGTTTGCAGAGATAAATGGAGGCAGCTTTGCGTCTCCAGAGTGGGGAATGAACGGGAGTTACAAGGAAATGCAGAGAGCAATGAAGAGAAAACCCACGTGCCTGGGGGCGGTGGAAAACTGGCAGAACAAGGTGGAGGGCTGAGTGCCCTGGGGTCATGCTTTCTGGGCTGCTGGAAACCACCCTGCAGGCTGTGACCTGCTCTGTATTCTTCCTTCTCCAGGAGACAGCCTGGATCAGGGTGAATAGCCTCTCTGGGGCCTGGTTATGGGTGGGTTGAAATGGGACCTGCTCTGGTTTGGACAGCACTGATACTTTTTGGTTTGTTGTTTTTTTTTTTTTTTTTTTTTTTTTAAAGGAGGCTTTTTGGTATTATAAAACATCCAAGCAGTCAGCCCAGCCCTTGCTACTGCTGGAGGAGCCATTCCTCTGCTGAAGCTCATGTGAAATGTACGAGCTGAGTTTTTTCTACAGCTCAGAGCCACAGACCATTGCTGATCAGGTCCTGGGATCTTCCCCGGCAGGAAGCTAATGATGTCCCAGCTTCCTGACAGGAAATATTTCTGAATTATTTGCCTTTGACGCTCAGCCTTATCCATTATTGCTTGCATTTCTGGAGCTGTGGTCCCCTCTCCAGGAGGGTGGGTGAGGGATGGACAGGGATCCAGGAGCTGCTGTGGGTGCTGGTGGTGTCTCAGCTCGGTGTGCAGCACTGTCCCAGAGCCGGCCAGGCAAGGTGCTTGCCAGCAGCCTGCCTGCCTGAGCAGATGGGGGCTGTGAAGGGTGAAACGCTGGGAATTACCATCCCAGCTGAAAGCAGATCCAGGCCGGAGCTGCCCTTCCCCTTCACCTTCCCCGAGCTTGTCTTGCCTGAAGACATGGGTCAGGTTTAACTCTTACTGTCAGAGCTGCCTGCTGCTGTGGCTGCTGCAGATCGGGAGCGAGCACTGGAGGTTGGCAGGGTTGGCACCAGCTTTTCTCATTATCTGGGGACGTTTATTCTGCCACAGTGACTCGGTTTAATGAACTCCCTCACAGCTGGCGTTCTGACGTAAGTCCCGGGACTAAGTAAGGAGAGTGCTCAGGTTTGGCTGTCTGCACAAAGTGTCATCTCCAGCACAGTGCACTCAGTCAGCAGCGTGCTGTCCTTTTCGGGTGCAGTGTCCCCTCTCAGCCAGATGGGCTGCAGCCCCTTTCCTGATGGGTGGCATGTGTGCCTGGTGTGTTGGCAGATGCAGGGAAGGTGTCAGAGCCATTGCTCCTGTCCTCTAGACTCTTGTCTTGCAGTTTGCAGGGAGCTGGGCATGGTGCCCAGTCCATGTGGGACAGGGCAGCAGAGCAACTCTTGCCTTATTCCTGCAGGACCACGGGTTATCTTTGCCTGTTTTGTCTTTTCTCTCTGGTACTCCCCAAAAGCCTCTTTCCACTGAACAGCTTCTACTTGTATAAATAATATCCAGCAGATAAATGGAGATGATTCTAATGAGAACACAGTGAATAACTCCTCCTGCCCCTGCCCATACCTCAGGAAAAGCTGTGACTGCCTGTGGGAGCTCTTGTCCTTCTCCGTGCTTTGTGCTCCCAATTGCCCTTGACTCTGCTTGGAGAAAGTGATGAATGAGATGTGCTGGGCCTTTGTTTGCAGCCTGTGTGAGATACTCAGGGAAACATTTGTTGATGGAAAATAATGGATTTTATTGACTTCCATAGAAAAGGCGGGGAAAAAAGGAATAAATAATTTCAGTGTTTTGAGATTTGGAGTTTTAGTCAAGATGCTCTGGCAGATGATGGAGGGGATGAATAGTCTGGGCAACCAGTGCAAAACACGAGGGTTGTTGCTGCTCAGAGGGCAAGCTCAGAGCAGCAAGGCTCTGCCTGGCATCCAGCACTGTGAGAGTGCAAAGAGACTGACAGTGTGGTGTCTCCCTGCTTGCAGGTATTGGGATGAATTCCACACCTGTGCCCTGACGGTGCTCTGGGAGTGCCAGAAAGAAGCAGCAGCCGTCTGGGAGATGCTGAGAAGGGAGTCCCGAAAAACCAAATTTCAAGGCAGCTTGTTCGACCTCTGCAGCCCCAGCATGGCCCAAAGCTTTGCTTGGACCCACGTTCCCAACATTTCCACCCTCAGCATCCCCCTCATCGTCACTTGGCTGAACTTATAAACTGCAGCTCTCTGGGTATCCCAACAAAAGTGGTGGCAGTGTGTGGCGTGGCATCTTTCAGATCTATTTTCCAAACCTTTGAGGAATACACTGTGTGGAGCTCACAAACTCCCGGCTCCATCCTGCGCCTGTGAGACATGGAAGAGCTCAGCAGCATCTCCAGGGTGTTGAAATTTCTCTGTAATTTGGAATAATTCCTGTCCCCTTCTGCCTCTAGGCACAGGCACAGATCTGGCTGTCAGGAGATTTGGGAACTTGTAAATACAGGGCACAGTATTTGGGGAGAAAGGATAAATTCTAGAAAGAGGATGAATGCTGGACACTTCTTCACTCTTCTATGGCAACTGGAAGGAAACCTGTTTACTTTGCTGACTCTTTCCACCAGATCAATTCTCCAGGGTTTTGATTTGGGCACTCAAAACAAGATGGGTACTTTCCCACTGCACCATGAGGTGCAGGGGATGGTGCCTGTCCTGTGACAGGCTGAAGGGATACCTTGCTGCCCTGTACTGGCCTTTTTTCTTTGAGGACGTGGTAAAACCCCTGCTGAACAATAATCACAGTTGCATGACTTCTCTTGCACACATCTAAATTACTGAGTATCTTTTGTGTTATGTGTAAATCCCTTTTCTAAGGAAAGAGGTGAAAAATATTTGGGGGGAGAGGGAGTATCAAACTAGGAGGCCAAAAGGGATTTATAGCAACTCTCCTGCTTTAAAGCTTTCCCCAAGGTACCTGTAAGCAGCTGTGGGTAGAAGTGTGTAATTCCAGAGTATTAAAGTTCGTTGTAGAGCCAACAGCATGGCAGAAGTTATTTATCCTGGCTCTTGCTTGACAGTGGAATCTTCTCGTCTCCTTTGTGGCTCAGAGTGTTTGCAGCTTCAGTACAAGCATGGAAGTATTTGAAACAGAGAGGTGTTTGCAAGTGATTTCTGAGTATGTTGGAGAAACACAGCAGCATTACTGGTTAGCCCAAGGCAGTCTGTTTTAAGGATGCTGATGGATCTCTGTGCCCTGCCTGGCTGCACAGGGCCATGGGGTGTGTGCTCACAGTGTGAACAGGAAAACCAGAGCCCTGCTAACGCCACAGATCCCACCAGATGCACTCCAGGCAGTGAGCAAGCTTCTAGAGCAAAGGACCTTTTTCCTTACAATGGTGTTGGGTCATGCTGCTTTCCTCTGGTATTCACATATTCTTCCTCTCACCTTCACTATCCCTCAACATTCTGCTCCTGCAGCAGCAGCAGGAGATAATGAAGAAATTGAGGCAAATTCCAAGAAATAAGCCAGGGCAGAGCAGCTGGTGTTCAGATAGCCCTTCAGTGCACGAATTGTTACTTTATGTATTCAGCACCCAGCAGCTGGGGCACAAAGCCTTAGGGTGAGCAGTGGAGAAAAGATAAATCAGAGCATGGTAAAACCTGGAGTGAACCACTCAGATACTTGATTTTTTTCTTCTTACTCCACGCCATCTATGTGATCCTGTTCCCTGCTCCCCTGTTACCTCTTGTGGCTGGGGAAAGCTGAAGCAGGGGAGTCATGTACAACCAAGACCAGAGTATTTTGGCTCCAAATCCTGTACCTGTTTTTTGTTTAGAACAGCCATTCAATGCCTTTAGGAAAGCAAGCAAGCACAGACCTCTAAAATCCCACAACCCTTGCCTTCTCCTGGAATTTGGCAATTCCACTCATAAAATTTTCTACATTGAAACAGCTTTGGGGAAAGGGAAGGTAAAAATATCAGATCTGCAAGAACTCTTTTTGCAAAACCATGGATGCAAATGGCTGGCTGCCACTGCCACTGTCTCTGAGAAGAGCAGGTCTGGGGACATATCTTCCCTGGAAGCAAATCCCTCAACTATTGCACACAAAAAACCCCCGAAGATTCATTAAGAAACAAAGACCATCTGCCACTGTTCTGGTATGGAGCAGCAGATTTTTTTTTTAAGCCAAAGGTGCTTCTAAATCTGACTGAAAGCATGTGAGAGAAAACTAGGTCTCACAGTATGGGAGTGATGAGTTTCCTCAATCAGTATTTCATTTTTAGCAGAACTTCCTCTATGACTAGGACAATTACAGTACAAATCCTTTCAAAAAAAAAAGTAATACACAGGTTCATATTTCCTAGGCAGTCAGCAGCCTTTTAGAAAGATATCTGATCCTACAGCACACTTCACGCTGATGCAGTGCAGCTCCTGGGATGTCCTGCAGCCTCAGTGTTAAAGCCCCATTTGTCAAGGATTCTTCCCATGGTCTTGCTGTGAGTTTCTCCAGATACAAAGCTATCCCCAAATTTCACCCCCCCCCAGGGAAGCTGCTGGAGCAGTTACAGCATATTTTGTGTATTCAAAAAGAAATAGGTTAAGTGTTCCTGAAGTCCAAAGTCTTCACCTTTGCTCTTGCAGGGGAACAAAGGTGGCAGCTCTGTTAATACAGTCCCACAGCAACTCTGGAAGCAGCTGGAGGAATGTGGCTTTATCTCCCTGCTCTCAAATTCACTGTAATTAATCTTTAGCTCCCATTTGCCTCAAGAACAGCCCCGAACACAGGAGTGCACACCACGCTTTGGTGTGGTATTAAGCCTTGAAGTAAACCTGCAAACTTTCCCTGTCCCTGCAGGACTGGGATGTTCTTTCTCAAGAATAGCACCAAGAAGGAGCAGAGGACAAAATGACCCTGAAGGAGTCTTCAAACATGACTAACAGCCTGCCAGTGCTCCTCATCCCGAGGCAGCACTGCCCTCTGCTCCACGCCCTGATCCTAACCACATGCACACTCCCTGCTCCTTCCTGAGGGAGATACTGGCACCTACTGGAGACCAGTTTATATCCAGGCTGAGGTGACTGGGAGGAAGGCAAGTATCCTTGTATGTGAAAAATGAGCAGATTTTGAGAAGGGATTGGACTGTCTTGCTGCCCTAGGCAGCCCTAGGAAGTGATCTTGGGGTGGCTCCAGGCTGGCTCTTGCCCAGAGAAACACTTGTGTAAACTCTTCCCTCTGAAAGGCTGCTGCTGTTTGAAACTGCTTACAGGGGCTTTGGTCAGGAAGGGCTCCTGGTGAAATCCCCCAATATAAAAGTGCCTGTTACATTTGTTTAGGCAGAAATCCTCCTCTGGAGACCTGCTGAGTATGTAAAGCAGCAGGATGTCATCCTGCCCCAATTTACAGTGTCTGAGGGCGAGAGCAGAGATTGAAATACAGCTCAGCTCCCCAGTAACAAAAGTCCAAAGAGCAGCTTCAGAGAGTTTATCAGTCTCACATCATCCCACCACTTTTCAACAAACTGAATTAGCAAACAATTTATGCAAATTAAAACTTACAATTAACATACAAAAGGAAGTTACTGCAGCAAGATGCTGCACAGGAGAAAAATCTGTCTCCAGACCTAGCTTTGCCCTTGTTTGGGACTGCACAGCATGGCCATCCCTCAGTGGAAACCCAGCAGGATGTGGGGCTGCTTGCTTGGGCTGCTGGATCTGGAGGAACCACCCAGCTCTGGACCCTCAGCAATAAGGGGATGACCCTGCCTGGTGAAGTTTATTTGAAGGGCCTCTAAATTAATTTGAGAAATAACAGCAGTCTCTTACTTAAGATCACCTCTACCAGGCCTGATCTGCTGCTGGATAGCTGAAACCTGACAGGAAAGCCCATCCAAGGGGGAAGAGCATCATGGCTCCAGGACACTTTGGCATGGCAAAACCAGGGCAGCTCCAGGCTCAGGCTGGACATGTGGAGATCCTGGACTGCTGACACTCCCTCTGAAGTGGGTTTATGCCAGCTGACTTCCCAAGACAGCACTCAGTGATGCTTTCCTTTCAGAGCAGAGGTATGAAATGTTTATTGTAGGAAATTTTACGTGCCCCAGACAGTGGGCACCTCACAGCCAAGTGTTCTCTGGCTGCATCCTTCTGTTGCCATGATACAGACACTCGTGGTATTTCTTGAAGTGCTCAGCTTCCCAGGAGAGCTGTAACACTCACAGCAACATTATATTTTTATTATTACAAAAGATTTCTTCAGCAAACTGCTGTCTGTCACCTCTGTGTATCAAACATGGAAACAGCAAACAAACCCATCTATCGTTACAGGTTATTTAGTGTCTCAGCTGGTGATTCAGGTAAGTACAACAATTTTCTTTCTCCCCATCCATTCACTTCCTTGACTCTTCCCAAGCAAAGCCCCAACAAGTCACAGATGGGAAGCAGCAGCTCCCAGCCCCACTGCTCATCGTGCCAGCTCTGGCAAGGAGAGCTGACCATTGTGTTCCCCATTCAGGGCACTCCCACATCATTAAATTCCAAATGCTCCTCACGCACCAAGCTTTGCTACCTGGCTTTTAGCAGTCTCGTGAGTGAAGAGTTTAAGGGCACACTCTCCATACAGTCATATTAATACTTTGTGTTAACAAAATAAACATCTGCTCCTCCCCTGCTGTCAGCCGATGCCAGAGAAGATGCTCACACTCATGCAGTCACCGAGGTCCAGGAAAAAAAAAAAAATAAATCATAAAGTCTAAACAGACCTGCTGTGCTTCTTCAGGGATGATTCTGAGGCATTGGATGCATTGTGCTGGGAACAATGACATAACGCAGCACGTCGTTGCCAGAGGCAGTCTATACGTTGGATTTGGGGGCGGAGTTGAGGGGGATCTCCCGGAGCTCTATCCTCATGCACAGGTACTCCCCGATGGCCGCCATCAGCGCCGTGCACACGATGTGCACCAGCCACCACGTCAGCGTCGAGGGGAAACGCGAGTTGTACATCCAGCAGCCCAGCAGGTGGAAGAAGTGAACGGTGACGGTGAAATCCAGGCACTGCTTCCCTCGCCGGATGAAGTACAGCAAGCCCAGAGCACTGCAAAGTAAAGACAGGAGATCAGTGAACTCCACCGGACCTTGGTGCAGCAAGAGCTATCAGCAGTTGTCAGTGTTGACTGCTTTTAAAAATTCTTCAAATATTTTAAGAATAGGTTGCTTCTGATCTCTCTCCTGGCCGCTGCAGCAAAACTCACAGGCTTACAGCTTTTTAATTACATGATGGCAGGAAAATGAATTATAGACTATCTCCTCTAGTAATCTCTGTGCAGTGGCAAAATACATTAGTGTTTACAGCTCGGTGTTTGCTAAGTTCCATTAATTCTAACTTTTAGTAAAATCTCCCACAAAAGCAAATATCATTTCCAAAATCCCAGCTGGGAAACTGAGGCAGTGAAGTGAAACGACTTTTCCAGGTTCTAAAAAGCCAAGAGTCAGCCGTTCCCAACTGCCCTCAGCAGACACACTTAAGAAGGCATAGGGATTTTGGGAGATGTTTGAAGAGAGGCAGTACATGACACTGAATTCTTTTACAGCTTAATGGTACAAAAGGACAAGATGCAGGTGCTCCAGCTAGCTGCAGACTTACCAGGTGAGTGCATTGAGGATGAAAGCCATCATGGAGAGCCTCCCCGGCGGGGTTGAGAAGCCTAAAATCTACATGGGACTATTAGTAGGAACCCGCGGCACAAATCGCAGCCCGAATCTCCCGTGGCACAGCCCTGCACGGATCAGGATCTACAGAAGGAGCTAGACATGTCTGTCTGTCTGTCTGTCTGTCTGGGGGCACCTATGGGAACGGGCAAGGTCTGGTTCTGTGCTGAGAGGAACCACCTAAACTGGGGTGGAGGGTGTGCATCCCTACTGGGGTTATTTCTAGGGGATCGGGGAGTTGTCTTTATACCGGGAGTAGCTATCCAGGGTACCTCTCTAAGGGGGTTTCACCTATAGAGCGGGGTGCTCTCTCTCCACACGGCTAACACCTGTACAGGGCGACTGTCTCTATGTGGGGGTACCACCCACCATACACCGAAGTGCTGTCTCTACCCCGGGGTAACACCTATGCAGAGGGAGGGCTTTACTTCCATCCTGGGGCACCTACACAAGACAGCAGGTCTGTGTACCGGGGGGCTGCTACACGGCCTAGGGGAGCTCTGCGCCCACACCGGGGTGCTCCCTGGGCGGGGGGCTATCCCTATCAGCGGCAATGCCCACACGGGAGCGGGCTCTGTCTCCGCCAGGACAGCCCCGGCCAGGCTCCCCCCGCTCCAGGGGCCTGTGCCCACGGCGGCTTCCAGGGACGCGCCCTCACCTCGTCGCTGAAGACCTGCTGGAGGGAGGGCCCGGTGCTGCCCAGGGTGCCGAGGAGGGCGAGCCAGAGCCCGAGCGAGCTGTAGTATCCCGCCTGTAGCAGCACCATCTGCGCCACGATCAGCGCGGGGTCCCACACGTAGCTGCGGAACTGCGCCGCCATCGCCCGCCCGCCGCCCGCGACGGAAGTGCCGCCGCCAGAGCGCCAGAGCGCCCCCTGGCGGGGGGGAGGACCCGGAGCCGCCCGGGAGCCCCGGCCGCTGCCCCGAGTCCGCTCGATCCCGATCCCAGCCCTGACCACTGGCCTCACATCTGCCCGCCCAGGGTGTCCCCAGCCCTGTGCCCTGCCCGGGATCGGTGCCTTCAGTAACTTGGCTAAAAGCTGCTAACAGGACACAGAGTGCCTCCTGCTGCCCCTCACCCCGTCTGGGATCAGCTCTTGGCTGAGAGGGCTCGGTTTGCTGAGCCTGGCTTAACGTATGAGAACTGTTGCCGTGTGAACAGTGAAATTCCCAAGGCTGTGTGGGAGAGCAGAGGATTTTGGAGATAAGGCTTCCCCAGCCCTTGTCCCTGCCCATCTGCACTGGTGTCAGTGTGTTCAATAACTTGGCTGAGCAGCCCTTGCTGAAGACACAAATACCAGCCATACAAGAAATTATTGTCCCCGGGTATTTCCTTTCATTTCCAGGCCTGTTCCTGTAGGCACAGAGGCTCTTGGCAGCTGCTGCTCCAGCTGTGCTCATTTTAGCTTTAGGCCATCGGGTACCAGGATGTTGTTCTGATTCTTGGTGTGCCCTGGCAGCACATTTCCATTTCAGGGCCGGGTTGGTTTCTTTAGAGAGGTTTCTTCTGATCCGTGCTGATTTCTTCTATTTAGCCTCCTGAAATGGCCAGGTGTCAGACACCCTCATGCTCCACTGTACGCCTTCTGTGAGCAGCTCTTGACTGCTGAGGCTCATCGTGAGCCATCCTGCTTGCTTGGCTTCAGGTGTAAGAATTGTCACTGACTTAATAGCAAAATCCCCAAGGCTGTGTGGGACCATGGAGCATTTTGGAGATAAGATCTTTGCTGGAAAAAGGAGAGGAGGCACCCCCAGGCTGTTTCGGTGGACGGGGGAGTTGCCACAAGAGCCGTTTTCACCTGGAAAAGCGAGGAGAAGGAATAAAAAGGGGAATCCAGGTTCCGTGGGAGGTGGTAGGCTCACATCAGTGGGTGTGGAATATGCTGGCTATGGGAACTCAGATTATGATCTCTGACAGGCTCTCATGACGTTTTTTCCATGCCTCATAGGGGAAGTTCCCTATGCAGCTTTGCTGTATGCTTTCCTTTCCTCATTCTGTGAATTTCTGTGTTGAGCCAGGTTTGACACATTTTGTTCCCTATTCCCAGACCATCTCCTAGGAAAGATTGTGCAAGGCAGAGATATGTGCATGGTGGATGTGGGCCACTATTGCTGAGTTCTCACTTAGGCCTTTAGAGAATTTATTTTTGCAGAAGCTCCAACCTTAGCCAGAGCAGAAATGAACAGGGGAAAATCCCAGCCTTGTCAGGGCTGTCTGCTGCCAACACATTGCTGAGCATAAATTATGACACTCAACACTTCCTCTGTTAATTCTTAGTAGAAATTGGTTTCCTTTCCTGAAATCTGCTGTGTTTGGCACTCAGAGATAGGCAAGCCATCACTTAGATATTAATTCTCACCTCTTTCTTTTATAGTCCCTCATAGGACTAACTTTCCTTTGCCAGCAAAAATTTTGTCAGTTTAGACAAAGCTGACTACAACTCCAAGCTAGTGTAAGGTAGGCCTGTTGATATCATTGCTGGGTGTTTTTCCACAGCCAAATATCTGATTTATTCAAAAGTCCATGGTATCACAAGATGCAAGCCGGTGTTTTGGGAGGTGTTGACTTGAATTGCTTTGGAATTTGAGGCTCCTCCCTGCTTGGTTGATGCCCTGTGGCTGAAGGCATGGAATAGGCAGGGCAGCAGCTGAGCCTGAGGTGTGATTTGAGGCCTCCTCCTGCCCTGGGTGGGCAGAGTACCCATATGGACACGGGGAAATGCTGTGGCACAAAGACATTTGTGCTGCGACTCAGCTGCAGCCCAGTTTGTGAACTCGTTTCCTGTCTGACTTTGTGACGGCATCTTTCATGGTCATGTTTGTTTGTTCCTGCTCCTGATTTGGCTCTCTCTCCTTTCCAGACTGCTCCACCTTAGAGGACTGTGTCTTTCTCCTGGAAAAGAGGATGTTCTCCCTATGAAGTGCCTTGCCCCACACCCCTGCTCTGTGGAATAAGGTTTAAAGTGGACCTGGAAAGCAAACAGAATTGGGGAATTAAATTACTTTCTTAATTTCTCTTTTCTTCCTCTTTAGTTTAAACAAGAAGTTGGAGACAGCTGCGAAGGACACGTATTAAAGAGAAAAAGGATGTTGAAACACAGAGACCATGATTTCTAGGGTGCCACAGCAGGTGCTGCTCACCTGACTTCTGGTTAGAATGTCCTTTTTAACCAAGGACTGCTCTGTGTGTGCCACCTGTGTGTTGTGAAGAGCAGCAGGTGGAAGGAGAAGTAGCAATATACCCAGGACACAACTGATGACTTGAGGGTGTACCCAGATCACATGAAACTGTAGTGGTCACTTCTTTATCAGGAGTGCAGAAAAAGAATGCCCGATTTAGCCACAGACTCTTTACATAAAAAATAGCTGTCTAGGAGAGTATTGTTTTCCTTCCCAGGAATTGTGCCCTAAAACAGGAAGGTGTTTATTTAGGTGATCTGTATTTTACCAGCTGGTGTACAAAGGGTGGTGCTGTCTGAATGACCTTTGCTGGAGTTCATTTCCCTCTTGACAGGAAGATAGGAGCTGTGCTAAGGTCACCTTTGCTAAAGGGACAGCAAGGCTAAGAGTACTCGTTTCCAGAATTATTCAACATTAGGTGGCTCAAACCGTGGGATGAGAGTTTTCAGTCACTCCTCTTCCTCCACCCATGTGTTGTGCAGGTGTGTTTTTTCAAAGAGTTCAGTGTGCTGAATGAACTTTGGAAGTTGGGATTTAAAAAGAACTCTACTTAAGGTTTCTTTTTGAGAATCCTGGTCTAAGCACTTTTTAAATATTTGCCTGTAGGAACTGTACTGAGCTTGGCTGGAGAATCTCTTTTCCTGATTAGTGCAACAGAATTTATGATCAAGTTGTCTGAAGGGCCTTGTGTGTGACCTTCTCAAGATTATCTAGACATTTCTTGATGTGTCATTTAAAAGCACAATTCCCCTCATCCTCCCAATGTGTTGTATTTGGACACTCCATTCCACTTCCAGCCTGTTTGTGTTGTGTTGGTAACTGACAGCTGTTTATTTTGATTTTCAACATGAGCACTAGGTTAGGAACAATGGTGGCCAGCCGGTGTTATTTCTCTGCCAAGTGTAATTTTTATATGGAGAATGCAACTGACACACCTTGAATTCATTGCCCAGAACAAATGTGTTTCTCAACATGCATTTTATTTTGCTTCTGCTTCTCTCCCTTGTGGTGAAGTTTCAGGAAAGGACATTTCAGTGGTGCATTTTTGCTGTCTGAGCCTATTTGTCCTGTTGCTCTCTCTGACTGTCATATGCCCATGGATTTTCTGCATTATTCCAGAGAGGAAAATGTCAGTGTTTTGAAAGGGAACACTTGAAGGGTAAAATGAAGGCAGCTGTTTTATGGCCATGTGTTTACATGGCCATAAAAAACTATATTATGATTTTTATGGTCACATTTTCTCTCAATCTCTTGAGATACAGTCACAGAATGTTTCCGTGTGTGTGAGGAAGGGAGGTGGATCTACACAATGCACTTAAAAAATGTCATCAGTAAAGTTACAGGAACTTGTTCTCAAGGTTGAAAAGTACATTAGGGTTTAGTTTAATTTTCTCTTCTGTTTCCAGAAGCCCAAGACCGGTTTGCCTGAAGTATTGTGCACACAGGTATGACATGGATGGGCAATGTGTGTGGTCCTTGGGCCAGGCAGACTGATTCCTCTCCATCCTATCACAGCAAAACTTCCCTGGAGAGGAAAACACTGTCCTGTGCCATGCAAAGGGGATTTTTTGATGGAAGGGGTACGTGTTGAGGGGTATGATAACCAGGAGCTTGGTACATTGTGCTTTTTGGAGAGGAAGTTAACGGGTGAGTGAGCAATACTTGTAGCCACAATACAGAAAGCTGGTTTTGAAAGCATCGTTGTGGTGGCTGTTTTACCTGGAAGGACGCACAGCAAGGTCATGGCCATGTGCACACAAATACAGGCTGCATTTAGAGGATTTGGGGGCATAGAGCCACCTTGTGCTTCTGAGGCTGTCTCCTGTCTGGCAGATATGGTATGGACCACTCTTTGCACATTTGACCTGATCTGTGTGCTCTTGTTCCTCACCATCTGCTTCTCCTCACCTCTGCTGAGTGTCAGAGCTGGAGATCTATGGAAGCTGGGCTCCCTGGCTGCACCAACAGTGATTTTTACCAGGTCCTCTGTGAGATGAAGTGAGGGTAATAAGGAAGGGTAGTAACACAGCCCACAGCACAAATCCCTCCCTCATGGTGTTGGATGCTGAGGTGAGCTGAAGGGTTAGTGACACATGACTGTCCTGAGCAGAGCAGGTCAGCAAACTCCCCCACAGCCTGTTCCAGGTTTGTTTCTACCATTACCTACATGTGTGCTGTCTTCAGATCTTAACTATTTTTTAAGCCCTGAGCAGTGCTCCTTGTCACTTCATATTATGCCAGCAGGCTCCACAGCCAGCTCAGCAGTGCTGCCAGAAGATCCCTCCTGCCAGTGCTCATGTGTGTAGGCACAGTCCTAGCAAACACTGAGGACACGTCTGGATCTCAGCTCACACCCTCTGCAGCTGTTTATTCCCAAAGGAACAGGCATTTGGAAAAGCTGCATCACCTTAGGGATCTTTTCAGTTGGAGGTGGGACAGGGGGAAGCCTACAAGTTTTCTTGGGATAACTTTGTAGTGCTGGAGGAGGCTGAGAACCAGAGTGGAGCTGGCATCCGTACCTGGAAGGTGGGATCATGGCATGTATGCTTTTTGCTATGCATTGCTTCCCTGTTAAGAAAATATTTTATTCTCTACAAACCAGAACCCAAGTGCAAATGGATGTGGCTGCAGCATGAGCACGGGGCTGTAGTGTTATGGTACTTCAGGTTCCCCTCGGGTTAAGGGGCTGAAATAGGTATTGTCAAGCAAATTCTTATGGTCAGGCAAAGTTTTTAATGTGAAAAGATAAACGGAAATAATGAAACGGTGCTGTTGGGATTTCCCTCCCCGCCTCTTTATCAGTGTGGGGGTTAGCGCTTGCCGCTAACACAGAAGACTCAGGGAGCGGTTTCGTGTTCCATCCCCGACGAGCCCCGAGTGATGCAACACGCCGCCGGATAACTAACCACACGCTGCCCGGGACAGGGGCTGGCTCTCGGTTTTCTGTAAATGTGAGATTGTCACTTCTGGAATGCTGCAAAAGCGGATGCTGTGTGCCCGCTCGCCCCACTTTCTCCTTTCCTCTTTCTTACCCCTTCTTTCCCTTCCCTTTTTTCCTTTTCCCCCCCTTTTCCCCCCCCCCCCCCCCCCTTTCGCTTTCCCTTCCCCTCCTTTTCATTTCTCTCCCCCCTTTCGCTTTTCCCTTCCGCCCCTTTTCACTTCTCCCTCTCCTTTCCCATCCTTTTCCTCCCTGTCTTTTCTGCTGACCCCTTTCTCCCTGCCTTTCCCCCCCTTTCTCCCCATCCCTCTGTTTTCCTCTATCCCCTTTCTCCTTTCCCAACGCAGTGCGGGGGTCCCAGCCGTGCACAGCGGGGTCCGGAGCCGGGTTGCTCGTAGCCCGGCCCTCAGCCCCGCGGTGTCCGCGCAGTGTCCCCCCGGTGTCCCCGCGGTGTCCCCGCGGTGTCCCCCCGGTGTCCCCGCGGTGTCCGCGCAGTGTCCCCGCGGTGTCCCCCCGGTGTCCGCGCGGTGTCCCCGCGGTGTCCCCCCGGTTTCCGCGCTGTCGGTGCGGGGCAGTTCGGGGCCGGGGCATTCCCGGCGGGGCGGGGGCAGTTCCGCTCCGCCCCCATGTGCAGAGCCGGCCCTATAAGGGCGGTGGCGGCGGTAGGGCACGGCCAGAGCCTGCTGCGCTCGGACCCTTCGCTCTTTGCCCCGTGTGTCCCGGTACAGCCCAGCACAGCCATGCCGCTGCCCCGCGTCCCGCTGCGCACCGCGCTGCTGCTCGTTCTCCTCCTGCGAGCCGCCGCCGCCGAGTCGGTGAGTCCCGCCGGGAAAGGGGAGGGTGTGCCCGGCAGCGAAGGGTTCCCGGTGCCCGCGGTGGGGGTGTGAGTGACCCGCGGCTCTCGGGCTATGAGCCTGAGAGCCGGTGCCACCGCTGCTCGCCAGGCGCTCTGCCCCCGCTGTTTGCCCTTCTCCGGGGAAAGGGGAGGGTGGGCGAAGCAGGGAGACGGCGATAGGGCCGTGCCCGTTCTTCCTCCGGTTCCCTTGGCTCGGAGGCTGCTTCCTCCGGCAGATGCCAGAGCAGCGTGGTGCCGGTCCGGCCGTGCCCGGTGCCGCGCTGTCCCCGCGGCTGTGCCGCTCCTCACGTATCCCGTTCTGCCCCGTGCTCGGGGTGCTGGGGTTACCGCAGTGCAGGGGACACGGCTACCGGGTGGAAATGAGGTGCTCGCCTTTATAGTTTTAATCTCCAACTTCAGGTCGTGAAAGTCCTTTAATTCTAATTTTCTTGTGCGTGTGTAGTGGGTTGGGTGCGTGCGTTACAGCACCTGGGCAGGCTTTTCAGCCTTACCTGAGTTTGGTTGTGCTGGTTCCTGGTGTTTTTCTGTGTCTATCAAACCTTCCTCGCGTCCACATGGGAGTGAAAAATGATGCGTTACCGTGGAGGGTTTAAAAATCTCTCAAATATATATAATGGGGTGTCACGTTTTGGATGCTTCGGGCCGGCACATGTGGGGTCTTCGTAGTGAAGCAGAGATCTGGGGATTCTGGCTTCCCCGCTGTTTGTTTGCTTTTGTGTGTGACTATCTTGCTGATAGTGCAATCAGGGCAGATTCCTCTGTGAGTGTGAAAGAGCTGCTGAGATTAAGGTAACTGCAGGAGATCAGGGGTTCCCAAAGCAGGTTTAATCATCCGCACTGGTTTGTTTTGGGATGAAGGCTGGGTGGGCAGATCAGAACTGATAAGGCCCTGCTGCTTTCTAGTAGGGGCACTGGGCTGGGGGCTTGCTGATTGTAGAGCAGGAATCTCCCACAGAGAGCATCTGTAGTAATTGTCAGCTACTCTCTAAAACCAAGCAGCCCAAATCCACTTTACTCTAATCTGGTGTGTTTATCCCTGCCATTAAGCACGTGAATCGGTCGTTTGGGAACTGGCCCAAACTAGTAGGGCAAACCTTTGGGGCAGACAGCATCTGGAAGTTGCACTGACCATGTTTGGTATGAAATGCAACTTGGTGTCCCTGGGGACTGGACTGGTCTGCAAGCATCGGGTTTCTGCAAAGACAACAAATTTTGCACGGATGCGGTCTGTAAATCCTTGTATAAAACTTACGTGGAATATTTATCCGTGTCTTTTAAGTTACCTAAGATTGAGTGTATGCTTGAGAAGTAACACTGGCCTACTATAAAGCCTAATCCAAACAAATTGTTTGGGTTACAGGCTGCTGGGGAGGAGACAGGGATGACACACGGTTAGGGAGAGTTCTACTGGCACTCCTCCCATATTATTTTTTTTAATAGCACTGCCAAAACGTGCAGGGCTGCACAGCATGCGGCTCTTGGTTTTTCTATGCGGGCAGGGTGAAGACAGGTAGCTGTTTCTTAACAAGATGGGGATTGTGTTTCTTGTGCTTATGTAAGAGCATGGATGTTGAGAGTGATTCGGTCCTTGAATATTTCCTCAAGCCTGTACAAACAAAAATGCCTTGGCTCTTTTCCCCTTGAACAGCTTTCTGGTGTAAATGGGATTTCTCCGTGTGAAGCAATCCTGGATGTGTAAGAGGGTGGGGAATATTACTGAAGTGCCTAAGTGTGACGTTGGAGCTCAGGCTGTGGGTGGGTGGGTTGTGTTACAACAGCCCTGCAGCTTTGTGTGAGAACATTGCCTTCTCCCCGTGGGGCCGAGGGGGGCTGGAGCTGATGCCTGATGTCACCAGGTGGTCCCCAGCCCTCTCCGCTTGAGTGCCTTGGAACGCAAAGGATGTGTGGGCAGGATGCTCCCCTCTGTGCTGTGCAAGGATGGGTTTCCTGCAGAAAAAGGTGCTTGAGGGGGGATGGATGGAAAGTCACCAATGCATCCAAGATGTGGGATCCGTGGAGTTAACGAAGGACGTGAGGTCTGCCTTGCTTGGGCAGAGTGGCATCGCTGAGCTTTCCCTGTGCATTTAGCATCCCGAAGTGTCCCTGGCAGCGCAGGAGGGAAGCAAGGGGTATTCCCCCATGGCAGAGGGTATTCCCTCCCTCTGCTGCAGGCCTGGGCTCTGCTCAGTTTGTCTGGGCTGCAAAAGGGCCGAGTGGCTGGAGCTCAGCAGGGCTGTAGCAGTGCTAGTGGGCTGCAGGCTTGTTGCAGTTGTCCTACTTTTGTGCCTTGAACTGTGCAGAAAAAGTCTTCGTGCAGCACCACATCGTGTTTGTGGGTCCTCAGCAGCACAGAGGAGCACAAATCCAACCCAGAAGCTGCTGGCAGAGGATTGCTTAGGGAGAGGCGGGGGAGGCTTCGTGCTGTTTGTGGGCTCTGTTTGCTGGTTTAAAGCAATCATGCTCAGAGGCCTCCTGATTGGCAAAGCTGGTGTCTTGTTGATGATAGCTGTGTTTGGAAAGTAGTGCAGCATTATTAATGTTAAAACCGGTTTGGCTTGTCCTGCTGCCATTGATCCCCGAGGCCTGTTCTTTCTGCTCTTTGCCCAGTTTCTCATCTGTCCCTCCCAATCAAATCAAGACATTGCTATCTGCACGTTTTACTTTATTTTACCTTTACTTGCCATGTTCACGTTTAGAGCCAATCTCTGCTTTGCTCCAGTCTCCCTAAAACACAGAGCAGCAAAATGATGCTGTCTGAAGCGATGTCCCTTAGCCCTGAAGGGGAAGGAGCTCATGACCTGTGGAAGTCAAACCTATAGCTGTTGGGATGAAATGTCTGTAATGTGTAGGAAACATCAACTTCTTTAGCACCCTGTGGTTTCTTGAACTGCATGCACACCTCCTGGGGTGGGAGTTCAGGGCTGCACGGTCCTTGCACAGCTGAACACCTTGGATGTGGAGGTTCCCATGGGTAGGAACAGTCACCCTGCAGCACTTGTGGTGCAGCCAGGGAAACAGCAGTGCTGCCCGGCTCTCATCTGTCCCAAGTGCTGCCAGCTCCCATGCTGGAGAGTGCTTTCCTGTGGTTCAGAGCTTTCCCGAACATCTTACGCAAGAGGCAAATCGGGGCTGAACTTGGTACTTTTCGGAGTTGTGATACCAGAGGCTCATTCACCCCGGGAAGTAAAGGCTGTTAGGCAACCTGATTGCTCTTTTTCATGCGCCTCCTGTTGCTCTCTCCGAAGGGCTGGCCACTTTGAGATCCTTCGAAGGGCTGCATCCAGTCCATCAACAATGTTTTTCCTATGTGTCTTCCCCTCTTCCTTCCTTTCCAAGCCTCTGTTAATGGCTGTACTATTGCCTTGAGCTGTTTGAATGGAATGGGGAGGCCATTTGCTCTCAAATGCCTAAACTAGAGTCTAATGTGACCTTGCCATGATTTTCCTGTACTGCCTTTTCAAAATGCTTCTCTCCCTTCTACCACAAGCTGGAAGCTGCTAACTTGACTTTCCAGTTGATGATGGAGGGGGGGGGGCACACTGGCTTGCTACTCAGCGTGTAGGCTTCAGCACAGCTCCTACAGCTACTTTTCCTTCCCTTTTGACTCTTGGTGCTGGTAAATGCTCTGTTGGAAATATCCTGGTTGCTTGAATCCCCTTGACTACAAGTTACGACTAGGTTGTGTTGTATTTTGTGTGTAAGTATTCCTCAAATGAATGGATTGATGGACTTAGGTTTAAGCTTTGATTAGTGGTAGTATCTGTACCTGTAAGGGTGGCATGGTAGCTGTGGTTCCACGGTCTGCAGTGTAAATTACTTGGGCTGATTTGTAAGATTACTTGATTAAGTTATCGTGGCTCTGTGATCCCACAGAACTCCCCAGCTATCACTTCGGCCAGACTAAACTCATCCTTCAAAACACTTCCTAGCTCTTGAGTTCACATTTATCCTCTTGAGCCTGCTCTTAGGTCTTGCAGCTGCATTCTCCCCCTCCACTCAGTACATCCTGTTCCTTTATGCCCTGTAACAACAGCCGGGCTGTGCTGCTTTTGCAGCCTCAAAGGAGAAGCTGATGCAGTTGAAGCCCTACAAAACCGAGGGGACAAACCCTGCACACGCCTGACCTCCGGGCTGCTGTTGAGGAGCATGTGTGGCTGTTTGTTTGAGACTCGCTGGAATGCAAATGCTTGAGATTAAGGATTCAAATGATTTGCACTAGAATGAGACTCTTGTGATGAGACTGGGCTTGGTCGCTCTGAATAGACAGGGCAGCCTAGTTAAAGAGTTTCACTTGTAATAAGCCTCTGCTCTGAGGGGCTGTAAAAGATCCTACACTAATGTGCAGTTAGGGCTGTGCTGCTAGGTTAGTTCAGGCTTACTTTTTGTCTTTATGCGTGTGCCTGAATGTTGGTCCTGTAAATGCTGCAGGTCAGAGGACCAGCTCTGCTGTGTGTCGCCCTGACTTGCAGCAGTCATGCTCTGACTCAGGTTTCTGGCACTTGGGTTGGCATCCCAGCTCCCGGGGACACTGCTGTCACCCTCTGAGTAACGGCCCTGGCCCCTTACCCAAAGCAGTGACTCAGACTTCTGAGGCACTGCAGCACAGAGGTGGATCTCTTCTTCAGGGACTAGAAAAGGGGTGGGTGACAGGCAGAACTGGTGCTGCTGCTTGGCACCCAGTCTGTGCTGCCCTTGGCACCGAGTGCCTTTGCTGCTGCCTCCTGTTTAATCTGGTTGTGGCTTTGGTGGGCAGAAAAGCTGTCGAGCTCTGACATGTGACTGCTGCCAGCAGCCGAGTTACTGCTGGCACAGGCAGGTCAGAAAATGGCCCTGTCTTGAGCAGCTGTAACTTGCTCTGGCTGCTCCGTGGTTCCTTCATTTTCAGGCAGACACTCCTGGAAACAAGAGTTGCATAGGAAAGAGGAAAGCAGTAGTATCTGAAATGACTGAAAGCATTCAAAGCAAGCTAAAGGCGCATAAAGTCTCAAAGAGGGGGTTAAATACTCAATCCTGAATCTGGAGAAAATGTCAGCGTAGGAGGGGAAAGCATGCAAGATGTAGCTGCGTCCCTCTCAATTTCTGAAGGCTGCTGACTTGAAAAGTGTGCTTCTTGTAAAAGTCTTTATTTTTGCTGGAAGTATGCACTCTTGTCAGTTTTATGCTTAAATCCTTTGAGGCTGAGACTCTGCTTATGAAATGCCAAGAGGCTGTTGTTAGATAAATTATTGGGATAACTTAAAAATCAAAGCAGTTAATTAAAATCTCAGGGAGACACTCCTTGGGGCAGGAAGGAGACTGGGAGACCCATAGCACTGTTCCCCAAGCAGCTGGTCTTATGTCAACCAAAACCACGGCTGCTTCTTGCTTAAGCAAATCATGTTCTATCAGGGAAAGCAAAGCCTTCCATGGGGAGGATTTCTCTCTTGATGTTGCTCTGCCTTAGCTGCTGACGGGAAAAAGGTATCTTCACCATGGTTCCTCTAAAACTGTGCTGCTGTCAAGCTTGAATACAGAGAGATGTGGCCTTGCCCCACTTACCTTGCTGCCAGGCTAACCCTGCCTCCTGCCCTTTAGCTGCTGTTAGTCAAACAGAGCAATAAAAAGCAATGCTAACGTGCTTTAATGGCACTGAAAGTGCTTGGACTTGCACTGAAGTGGCCTGCATGGCACAGTAGCCAGAAATCTCTGTGCAGAAGGCAGAGTGACTGAGAGGGGTATGGCTGGAAGGAAGGTGCCAGGTGTCAGGCTGTGCTGGCTTGGAGAGGAGTGAGACCCATAGGTGGAGGGACAGATCCTGACTGGTGTGGTGCTAGGAGGGTGACAGAAGCTTCTTTAGTGGGCTAAATCCTGCTTTAAAAACAGACAAACTCCTACTCTCCTCCAAATGGAAATACGGCCCTTACTGATGTCAGGAGCTTTTGCTTGGAAGATTCTGTTCCCCAGCGAGGTAAATATTTATTGCAAATCCACAGTGTGCAGTGGAGCAGAATCTGGAGCCAGGATCTTGCAGGAGACTGTTTATGCGCGGGCTGTTCTTGGCGCTAATTCCAAATTTCCTGAGGCTGAGTATGAGGAGCTGGTCCTGCGTGTTGGTTACTCACAGACTTGCTCGTCCAGCCGAGCATGGGCTCTGCAGCACCGGGGAAAGAGTGACCAAAACAATACAGCTGGGTCCCTCTGCTCTGGCTGTGACACTGTGAGTGCACGGATGTGGTCAGGGAGGGCTGGAGAACTGCTGCTGGTTGCTCACCCTCTGCTCAAAGAGGGGAAGGAGCCTGACTGGGAGTTCAGAGCCCTCAGAGGGAGGAAAATGCTTCTGGAAGTGACAGGTTTCCTGAAGTACAGCTGCTTCATCCCGAACAGCACACGCTGTGTCTGCTGCTTTCTGGGCTCAAGCCAAGCCATAAGTAGGCAATGCCTTTGTGAAGAAACAAACCAAAAATCCCCCACCAAACCCCATGCACTGAAAACCCAGCCTTTGGTGCTGCAGCTAGCCAGGAAAATCCCTGCTGTTGAAATGTTTGTTTGTGTAAATGCTCACACGGGGATGGCTGATAGCTTAGCAGCAGCACTCCCCTGTTTCAAGTGCTTTTGTGCTGATAGCTTCCTCTGCTGCTGTTCTTCGCTGGCACCTTTGCCAGCAGAGCAAGGCTTGAAATAGCATAACTCTGCTGGCAGAGCTCAACTGCCTGGGCTAAGCCTAAATCTTTGGGCTACTACTTCTGATTAGATTAAAATGGATCGTGGGAGGGGAAGCATTTGTAGGGCACAGCATTGGGAATCTTGACTGTACAAACAAGCTGAGATTAGCCGCATGGTGAGCCAGATAGGACGGGCACTCTTTGAAGTTGGGTGTCTGCCTGGCTTAATTTTGCTAACGCTCTGGCATGAGGGAGCATAAAGATCCCAAAAATGCACGTCACATATTTCTTGCCAAGTGGAAATTCTGCTTGTGTGCGTGTTTGGGGAAGCATTGGGGTGTAGCTGTATTCTAGGAAAGGGCAGTGCGGGCAGGCCTCTTCTTGGCATGAGGGGGAAGTGTGACATGTGAAATGTCCCAAGTCTGAAGTGTCAGCATGAAAAATCATCCTTGATGGAAAAGGTGTTTTGCTGGGGCATTTATATCCTTTTTTTTCTTCCATAGACATTTATTATAGGCTAGGGCAACTCAGAGTGAGTTGTGAGTTGGAAAAACTGTGAATGCCACTTTTAAGCTTGAATAGAATTTTTCCAGCTTCTGAGCTGAGCTCCTGACAGTGAAACATAGGAACTACTTACGATTAGGTTTGTAAATACCATAAAAAGAAATATAATCTCTTTATGAATTAGGTGTGTATCATGGCCTGTGACCGGGAGAACCCTTCAGGGGTGTGAAATGTCTCTGTCACAGTTGTTTTCCTCTTGAGTCACATGAGAGCTCCTGCTTTTTCCTCCTGTGGTTTTCCTCAGAACTTCATTTCCTTCAGGGCAAGTGCTGGACACACAGCCATCTGCAACTGCCTGCTGAGCTTTATCTCCCTGAACTGGAAGGGGTCAGCTCCTTCCCACTCCGGCTCTGGAGCTGGGAATTAAGTGTCTAGAGCAGCTCTTTTGCCACCATTGCAGTGAACATATCCCAGCATGTGCCTGTCTGGCAAAGGACTCCATCTTTATGGTTTTGCTCTTGGCTGATAATCAGGCAAAAGCAGTTAAACAAGAGCTCATTCCTTTTTGATCTCTCCGTCCTGCTCCTGCCGCGTGGCCAGTGCGCGATGTGGGCTGGAGGGAACAGGCTGTGTGTGAGCAAGAGCACAGCAGCTCAAAGGTAACTGAGGTTTGACTTTGTAAGTGCAAGGAGAAGCCTATTTTGAGCAGGCAGGGCCTGGGAGGATTCATCCCTGCTGCTGGAGAGGCACCCGTGACAGCGAGTGGCTCTCCAGAGCCCAGGATTACAGTGTAATTGTCACGGGGCTTATGGCTCCGCTGCCGCATGAGCCCCAGGGAGAGCTGCTTGTGGTGACACGGCTTAAAGAATCACACAGGGAATGGGGCCGAGGGGGGAGTGGGCCAGGCTGGCACTGGGATAGGGCTGGATGTGCCTTCTGCACGTGGGCTGCCGAGTGTGGGCACACCGGGCTGCCAGGAGACACAGAGCTGCTCGGACAGGGACTGGGCACACGGCCCTTAACTCACCTCCAACAGATGATGCTCTAACCAGCTGAACAGTTCCCCAGCCTGCACGCTGCTCCTGCTGTCTCGTTAAGCAAAGCCCTTTTTTTTGTTACTTAGAAAAAAAAAAAAAAAAAAAAACCTTTTCCCCCCCCTGGGAAGAGGCACAGACTGTGCAGTAACTGTGGAGCTGCCTGCACGCCCTGGTTTGTGCTCCACACTCTGATTTCCCCCTTAGTGTCATGTCCTTAGTGTCATGGATTTACCTTCATGGTTCACTGTGGTGGGAATGCTGGACAGTGGCTGTCACAGCAGATGGGCAAGGCTGGCTGTGGCCCTGCTCTAGGACTACTTGGAAAGTGTTGAACAAAGGTAGTATTTAACTATGTCTGGAAACCTCAGGTGATCCTGTCATGCAACTAAATGCAAACATATGCCTGGATGGGAGCTATTTAACTTCTGTCCCTTGGCACAAAGGCCAGTGCAGGCCCTGTGTGCTGCAAGTTATGTGGGACAGACAGACCAGGAATGGGGTGGTGAAATGATACCTCCAGGCATGGTCACAAGGAGCTGGCACAAGTGGATTTTCTTCTTATTTTACTGTGGCTGATGTCTTAAGGGAGTTAGGTGTGACTGCAATTGAAATGTTGATATTTGCTTTGCTCTCATGACTAAAATGACTTTTGTGTATTTATTTTCTTTTCCCTTACACAGAACTGAAGCTTGGAGTGAGGGAAGGGGGTGAAGGGTATTTTGGGGGGAATATAGACCCTTCCCTTACTTGCCTGGAAGGAGCTGCCTCTGCTGGAAGCTCATATCACTTCTAATGAGGTTTTTTAGTGCTTATTCAGATGGGAAGACAGAACAGTCTTTGCCTGTTGTTACTGCACACCTCCCTCCTGTGGAGATCAGCTCTCTGGCTGTTCCACACTGATTTGAACTGCCCTGTTTCCAGGGCTGTGTGGCTCCTCTGCTTTGGGGGGCTGTTGGGGCTTCAAGTGGGGGAGCTTGCTCCTAACCCCTGCTCCTTCACATGCTTGGTGTGAGCTTTAGAACCTTCCTGGTTTGTGGGCTCCTGCAAGAGCTGGGTGGAAATGAGCTGTATGGAAATCCCCTCTCTTGGGCTCAGTGGTTTACAGTCCTTGCTGCTGCTCAGGTTGTTCAGGAGCTGGTTACGCTGCTAGCTGGGCATTGTGGTGGTGTGAGGTGACATCTGTCTGTGACAGACAGGGTCTGGGGAGGGTGTTTTGTGTGTTGCTGCTTGCTGCAGTGAAATGAGGTGGTCTGTACCACTGACCCTGAGTGCAGAGCACCTGAGAAGCCCTGGGAGCAGCTACGTGTCCCTGCAGGCTGCACAGAGTTAACAGGTTTGTGCCTCTGTCCTCTTCTGCCACCTCCCAGGCTGGCCCAGCTTCATGTGCCTTTGTCTAGGAAAGGTTGACTTTCACCTTGCTCCTGTTTACTCCCAGGTTTATGTACACAGTGCTGGGGAGGGAGACCAGGAGCAAACGCTGGGTCTCCATGCCAGAATTATAAACTTGATAAAGGGCTCTGTACACTGTGAATGCCCCAGACCCTACAGGTCTGACTCCTTTTGCAGTTTGCTGGCTGTGATCCTTCAAAAGAGCTTTTAATGAACTCTGTATTTGATCAGAGACAAGGGACAGCTGTAAAAGCCAGTTCCATGTCTCAAAAACTTTTTCTCTGCTCCAAAACACCATTTGGATTTTTTTTGAAAGGGTTTGCAAAGATTGTGGTGAGGACATATGGGCTAGGGCAGGTGAGCTGTCTGGATTCATTATTTCCCAGAACTTGCCAGTGGTTGGGGAAATTCACATATTACACAGAAACTTTGCTTGGTGCCTCAATAAATAGCTGATCTTGCATTGAAAAGAAGTGAGTGGTATTCTGGGGCTGTAAGGGAAGACCCCAGGAGCACAAAATGGAATGGGATGGGTAAGGGTGGAGCACAGCAGGGCTGATTGGGGTCCCAAGGGTGCTATTCCTGTGCCTCCAGACACTGTGCAAAGAGTGTCTGGCTTCATCCAGTAGTGCAGCCTGTCTCAAAACATGAGGCCTCTGTGCCCAGCTTTTCCAGGAATGACACTCACAGTTCACGTGCCTGACATGCTGGTTGTCTGGCAGGGAATAAACTCTTACTTATTTTTTTTTTTTTTTTTGCCACTGGCAGACAGGAAAAGCTTCTGCTCCCCAGCATGCTGTTTAATCTCCCTTCATGCTTACTGGGGATAAAGCTGCTTAACATGAGGAAGAAATCCTTGAACTAGACTCCTGCAGGAAAGGTGGATTCCTGTACAGACCCCTCCTAGAGAGGAGCATATTAATAGTAGGACTCTACTTCATCTGCCAGGGTGAGGTGGGGCTGTGCAGCCGCCCAGTCCAACTCTCCCAGCAAGTCCCTGGCCTGGCTCCAGCGTGGGAGAACAGGTGCTGGGAAAGCAGCCTCAGAGCAGTGCTGGTGCCCTTCTCCAGCTGGCAGTTGCAGAGGGTGTTAAGCTGGATGTGGCCAGGGATGACTTGGCAAGGGCTGACCATCCTCTCGTGGCTGTCTCGGAGCTTTTTCCTCTTGGCTGCAGCCTGCAAGGCCAGAGGAAGTACAGGCACCTTCCATGGTGCCTCTTCACCAAGCTGCAGGGCTGCAGGGAGGACTGCATGCTCTTGGACAGGGATGTGCCTCTTTTAAACAATACTCCAGGGAGTTCCTTATGTGGCACTTGGAAAGCCCAAAGCTCTTGCTTTTAAGTCCTGTGAAGGTGCCTGTGTGCCCTCTCACAGGTGTGTATGCAAGGAATGTGCCTGCTCCAGACCTGCCCTGTGAGAACTGCACTCCAGTGTTAACTCTTCCCAGCCTGCCCATGCCACAGCTCCCAGGTAGGACCTGCTTCCTAGAAGTACATGCCTTGAAACCTGGAGAGTAATTGTGGAGGTGCCCAGCAGCCCTCTGACTTTCCTGTCGGCTGAACCTGTAATGTGAGGCCACTGCCCACAAGAAAAGTTTCCTGTATGATTTGAGAAGTTCTTGTGGCTTCCAGGAACTTCCCCATCCTTGCTCAAGAGGATGATGAAGAATGAGTTCAGTGAACGCTCCCATATAATCTTATTTATACTTGTGAGTCAGTAATTTCCTTGTTATGTGCCCTGCTGGTAAACAATGTCTGTCCTGATTTAAATAAGGTTTTTTGATAGCCAGACCTGGTGTGTTCACAGTGTGCACTAATACTAATCACTGTGGCTGTGTGCCACCACTCAGCTCGTGGCTGGGCTGATCTGATAAGGCCAGTGGGCTGTCTGCCCACCCCGGGGCTTAAACCTGGGATTTCTTGAGCCTCCCTTGCTTGGACATTACTGGCTGTGACTCATGGTGAAGTACAGGGTGAGCTGGCACCGGGGTGTGGCTCGGCACAGCACTTGCCAACATCAGTCTCTGCCTGGTGCAGGCTTTTTGGAACTGCAGCAAACTTGCTCCCCAGCCCCAGGAATCGGATTCTTCCTGCCCCTCGATGAAATGGTCAGAAGCTGTCCTGGGAACAGCTACTGCATGCTGGCAAGCAGTTTCCATTGCAGGGCTGGCCTTGGCTGGGTTTTGCATATCTTGAAATGAATTTGCCTCGGAGCAAGTGATCCAGAACGTTAGGAATGCCTGATTCCAGGCTGGGAGAGGATTTCTTCCAAGCTGACTTTCCTCCCAGCCCCCTTCCCAGCATCTAGTGCCAGGCTTGGCATAGCAAAGAGAGAGGGTCTGGGAGGAGAACTGGCCTCAGCACTTCATGCCCTCTGGGCTGTTCATCTGGTCATCCTGTAGCGGGGTTGCTGGGGAAACAAAAAATGCCTCAATAAGCAAGGAAAAGCACATCCAGTGCTGCTGCTCCTGGTGCAAAATGAGAAACATCTTGTGCTTGTTTGTGGCAAACCCCGTGTGCCAGTGGGCAGGGGAATGGGGCTGGGAACAGGGCTGGGGGCTGTGGTCAGAGGAAGCCAACACATAGCTTGTGGCTGATTGTTTGCCTTGGTTAGAGATCAATAGAGGATGTAATTCATCACCTGTGGGATGGGCCACAGCGGGCCAGGTGAGTGGCTCAGTGGTGCTGCCATCCAGCTCTAAGTATCCCCACGAGTCTCTGATCCTTCTCTCCCCAGTGAGGCTGTAGCCTTGTAAGCTTGTACATTGAGAAAACCCCTCGGATGTGCAGGACTGTGGAATGCTCTTCTGGGTAGACAAAACCCTTGTCAGGACTTCCCAATTGCCCTGTGAGCACAGCAGGAAAAAATGTTGTCAGCTTAGCCCCCAGCTAAGGGACCTGTCCATCTGCATTGTGCCCCTTGCCTCGGGGGAAGGGGTTGAGTGCCCCTCCATGGTGATGATTTCAGGTCTGTGGAAGCATCTGGAATCTGTGGGGTGGTGTTGAGCAACCCCAAGGCTCATACCTGTGGTACCCTCACCGGCCTGGCCCCAGGGCTGTGGGGTGAGGAAAAATAGTTCTGGGAAGTTGTGTAACTTTGAGGGCAGGAGATTTGGGCTTGTGGCTCCTTGAAGGTCCAAGTGCAGATGAGCTCTGGTGTGCAAATTGCCATTGTGGCCAAACAGCTGATACCTGGAGGCTCTCTAGCATTTTGTGCTGTAACTGCACTCCTTGGGCCTTTGGATCCCAGAGATATTTTATAGGTTTGTTTACATGCCTTTTAAAAAGGTGATGCAGGGGAAGCTCTTCCTTCAGGCAAGTCATTATTGATAGTGAGTGCTCTTGAACTCAGCTTGTATTGCACTGCAATTCAGCTGAACTGACAGACCAGCTTTTAACCCTTGGGTGATAAAATAGGCTTGCTCTTAGTATAAAGAATGAGGAATTGCTTTGGCATGAAGCTTTGGTGCTATGCAAAAAACTGACCTGCACGTGTCAGGATTTCTTCCTGGGAATAAAAGTCCTTCCAAATTCTCCCTTACCACAAACTGAAGGTAGGACTTTTCCAAATGCTTTGTCACAGACTCCTCACCAAGATCCTGTTGTGGTATTTTCACCATGTGTGTTCAGGTGGACTTCTTCAATCTATGGCCCTCAGGAAATTCAGGAAATTCCCCTCCCAGACTGTCTCACTTCTGTTTCGAGAGATTCTAGGGAAATTCAGCTGATAATGTTTTTGGTGGAAAGGAAGTTCAGCATTTAATCTTCTTTCTGGCGGGAGTGATGTGCTCAGGCTCTGAACCTTCTGTGAAATGCTTCTTAATTGTCTCATATTTAACATGTCTCCACCCCCATTTACAGGTGAGAGAAACTGAAACCATGGATGCTGGATGGCTTGACTACCCTGCCTCTGGGGACTTGCCAGATGATGAAGACATTGGTGAATTCAGGCCTCACTTAACCTCTGATGGGTTAGATATAGATGAGACGTCTGGGTCAGGAGGTAAGTGGGGAAGTGGATCTCCCTCAGCTGTTGCTGTGAAATTTCTTTCAGCACCAGCGCTTGAGTGATGGGCTAAATCACAGCCAGAGCTCCAGAGGAACCACAGTGTCAGGTGGAGATGAAAACTGTGACTCGTAGTCACTCAGATGAGAACAGTGAAAGTAGTGATGCTGTGATGTTGAATCACTCAGGGAGGACAGATGGGAGTCCAGCCAAGCTTGTCTTGCTGCAAATGAAAAGGCCTTGTGCTGGCTGGATCTTTTTCCTGTTGAACTCCAAAGAACTGCTGAGAAACTTTAAAAAAATAATCTATTGTTGAGGCAGTGTTAAAAGGCTTAAAGTTAATGTCTCAGCTGAGGCCAAACAAGGTAAAGGACTAACTGGAGTTCGAGTGAACTCTCTGTGACATGCAAAGCTCCCTGCCCAAACCAGTTTCTGTAGCTGTGTCCCTTTATGTGAACATTTGTTCTCTAAAACTAAAAGAACAAATGCTGAAATCTGTGCCTGACATGTTTGGGCAGATCTCTGGAGGGTTGGTGAAGGATCCTTTAGGGATGGGCGGTGGGAGCAGTGCCCTCCATTGGCATTACCTTGTGAGCTGTGGCAGACCTGCTCTGCAGGGCCCAGTGGAGCCAGCTGAAGATCCCTCGCAGCAGAGGGGTGCTGGTTTCAGGATTATATCTCGTGGTCTTGTGCAATCCAAGCCATTAAACGATAAATAGTACTAGTAGATAAGAGGGGATTGTAGAGGACAAGAGTCCTAGTTTGTGTGCAGTTGCTGGTATTGCAGGAATTGCCTGGATTCTGTAAAAACGGCATATAATGAGACAAGAGCTTGAGAGCACTTTGTTTTTTTGCCCCTTCTGCAGACTACCCAGACTCTGAGGATGGCTTGTATCTTACCACCATGGATACCCCTGTGGTAGGTATTGCCCCAGTGTGTTTTTAAACAGCATGTAGCTCCTCTGGTCTGTCTGTGAAACTTTCTGAACACCCTCCCCACCCTTCAAGACGTGGCATTGAGACGAATCCACCTGCCTGAGCAGGCACAGTGTACTTGTAATGCACTGAGCAAACTTTCTATTCCCTGCACACCCTCCTGGTTTCAGCTGTGGGTAGGCTGGGTGCTGCTTGCTGATGGGTGTGGTTTGTCTGTGTTCTGCAGATATCTGACAACTCTATCCCTGGAGATACTGGGAGAAAGATAGAAGGTGAGAAGAAAAACACAATGGTGGACAATGAAATCATTCCAGACAAAGCTGTACCTGTCGAAGAGAACCTGTCCAACAAGATCTCCATGGCTAGCACAGCCAACAGCAGCATCTTTGAAAGAACAGAAGTCCTTACAGGTAATACTCCACCTTGTCCTGGTAAATCATTAATACTGAAAATCAAAATGGCTTCTGCTGTTCCCTGTTTCTCAGGGGAGCAGCTCCCTGCTGACAGGGGAATGAGTTGCTTTACCTCTGTGGCTATCTGTAGCAGGGTGGCTTTTGCTTCCCAGCCCTTGAACAACAGCAGAGCCTGCTGCTGTCTTTGCTGGGATAAACAGCTTGGTTTTGAGCCTGCCAGCTGACTGTTGGCTTAACTCATGTGGCAGCTGCTCTGCACCCAGATACTGCCTCAACAAGAGGTGTCACTGGCCATAAAGCAGTGACATCATAGACTTTCATATCAACTACAAGCATTTTCCTTCCAACCTCTGCCCAAGTTCTGCCTTTTCTGAGCTTTGCCAGGAACCAAGCAACCCCTCTAAGGGATTCCAACACGATGTCAGCTGTAGGAATTTGAGTACCAGTGTCTAGAGCAAAACTGCCTGCCTGCCTGCCCCTCAGCATGTGGGAGTGGTCTGTCTCCAGCATATTGCTGCTTCAAGCACTTGGCCTGATGGTCCAAGTATAAACCCTATGTGCTGATCTGCAGCCATCCTTCCAGTCAGTGAAGAGAATGGAAGAGTGGATTGCAAAACCATCTAGCAGAGAAGCTGATTTAGTGCAAGGAATAGGTGTCACAACAAGGGATAACTCAGTGAAGTCTTGTGGCCACCATTGGTGTGAGGAGAGAGGAAATGTTAGTGGTTTTTTGCAGGTTTGTGGGTTGTTGGGGGTTTCAGATTTTTTTTTTTTTTTGAGGGAAGTGTTGTAGGTAATTGGATGTTGATGAATCAGAATACAGAATCCCCAGAGTGTGCTCACACAGGTAGTTAACAAAGCATTCAGATTGGAGCTCTACCATTTTCCTGTGGGTTGTGGTGGGTCTTTTTTAGGTGGTTTTTTTTTGTTTTGTTTTGTCTTTATACAAGGAGAACATCTTGTCAACGTTTCTTTTTTGGATTGAACTGGAAGCTTAGTTCAAACTGGTTAATGTGGAACATGTGATTTCACTGTGGTTGGACTGGAAGCAATCCTGGCCTTTCCCAGTAACATCTGCTATTGCTGAGAGTGCCAGCACATGCAGTGACAGGCACATGGACGCTGACTCTGGGGGCTGCTACTCTTGAAACAGGTTTTGCAATTTTGCTGGTGGTTTGGAGTTGTCCAAGACTCATTCCATTGTCTCTTTCCTCCCCAGCTCTCATCGCAGGAGGAGCAGTGGGTCTCCTGTTTGCCATCTTCCTGATCCTGCTCTTGGTCTATCGCATGAAGAAAAAGGACGAGGGCAGTTACGACCTGGGGAAGAAACCCATCTACAAGAAAGCCCCCACAAATGAGTTCTATGCCTAAAGCTCAGCAGCACCTTGTGCCCATCCAGGGACAAACAGACTGTATGGAAACACTGTGCCCTCAGATGAGATGTGCTGAACAAATGCTTTTTTATTTTTTGGATTGAATTTCAAAGTGACTTTGAGGAAAAAAAAAACAAACTTCCTTCGTGACCCTTCCCATCCCACTCAGCTAACAAGGGCCCAATGAAATACAAAGAGTCTGAAAAAAAACCTCAGTGTATTTTTTTTCTAAGTTAGTGTAAAAAGAATAAAGATGCCAAATTTTCTGCTTGGTTTTATAGAGGGTATATAAACACAAACCAGACTGTATGGAAGCAAACACCATGTGTTTGCATCCAGCGTGCTGTGCTGGGATTGGCTGCTTCTATAGAAGATGGCTTTTTTGTATAAATCTTGCTACTAGATGTCTTGCAGCAGGCTCTTGATGTGAAGCATTTTTGTGGAGAACTATTTATGAATCTCTTACACTACAGATAACGTTGCCTTATCAGGGAGTAAAAGGCCCACAAGGGCTCAATATCCCTGAATGCCATAAAGGGCCTATGGGAATGTCTTCCCCAGGAGACTTGTGTCTCTTCCTGTTGGCCCTAGGCAAGGGTCATTAGTCCTTGAAATCAGGACAGCCAGTTGTGTTTGGCTAAGGCGACACCCTTTCCTTGCCTTCAGTCTCTTACCTTTTTTTAAGGATTGCTTGTAGGATTTTTTTTTTATAACAAAATTTTAAAGGAAATAGCCTAATGTTTATATAAAGTTTGTAGAAATTGTTTTGAAATAATAAAAAAAATAATCTACTTTTTTAATTTCCTCAGATTTATTTTTTCAATCCCTTTGTGTTTCCTTTGGCTGGGCATTTCTCTAGAGATGCTGTTTTATATGATTCATATTCTGAACTGAAGTGGAGTTAGCTACAGAGTGTTACAGTTTTCTTCTAGTTCTATAGCAGCTACTATAGAGGGTAAAGATATTTATGGTTTTCTCATAACTTTTCTAGGGTTTTTTTTTTTAATAGAATTATTTATAGTTTCTGAAATGGCTGCTTTCTCATTTGGTAACTGTTATCCTTTTTATGTAAAACACTAATATAATGAGTCTCTGTGAAAACTATTTAAGCTTTATTCTGTGAATTTCAATTACAAATTCAAGGCAATAACTTCTGTATGCAAAGTTGGCTGCATAAATATGATTGAAGTAGGGAAAAGACAAGAGTAATTCTAGGCTGTAATATATTACAATCAGTCCTATAGAGCTATATATTATATATTTTACTGAGATATATACAGATGAGAATGAAAAGGCTGGAGTTAATTCTTCAGCAGCCTTATGGTGTGGTGTGTAAGAGGCTTTTTGATCTTGTTTGTGCTGCTGTTTGTCCAGTGTCTTGTGTAGAACACCGGGGGCTGGTGCTTGGGAAGCAGCCTGGTGGCTCCGTGGCTGTGTCCCAGCTCCTGGAAGCAGCTGTGGCCAGGCTGTGCCAGGTTTGATCCACAGAGTCAGAGATCCCCACCTGGAGCTGCCCTTGGGACAAGCGTTGGAAGCTTGCAGTGTGGAGGTGATAACTTTCTGTCCCCTGTGGTGCTGGGCTGAGCCCTGCCTCTTAGGGAAGGCTGGATCTGAGCTCTGCCTGGCTGGCATCTCCCACTGGCCAGCACAGAGCTTTCATAGGGGCAACTCTGAACTCACCCACTGTGGATCCTTCTTAACATCCCCTGTACATGGCTCCTGCCTCCACTGAGAGTGAGACCAGCTCCCAGGCTCCCAGAGCAAAGGGTGATGTGTGCATGGCTCCTCTGTGTCAGGAAGGTGTTACAGAACCATGAGCAAGTTGGGTCCTCGTGCATCTGAGTCTGATGTGGTGTGAGACACAAATCTGAGCGTGGGTCCCCAAACTGAGCACCTGAGCAGGCAGCACTAAACCAGGCAGTTGCAAAGGCTGGTTGGAAATCTCCATGGCTCCTGAAGCCTCCTTCCTGAGGCTTTGCTGTAGGCTTGAGGCCAAATCCAGAGAGGCAGTAGAAAAAAGTGTTCCCCTCTCAGGGTGAAGCAGGAACGTGTGTTGAGACATCAGTGTCAGAGGTGAGGTCCTCTGGGTGACTCACTTGGTCCCAGTACAAGTGTGCTTGTGGAAGCTGTGGGCTCTGGGAGGCTGTCAAAGCTGCACAGAGTTCACTGTAGGCTGGAAAGGAGAGGACTGTACTGCCTGTGGACTGCTCTACCAGGCAGGCAGGAGCTGTGGCTGCTTCTCGGGATATTTAGATTCTCTTGTGTAATTGCTCTTGGGGATTTTCCACTGTTACTGGTTTTTATTTTTATTTTTTTCTCAAATAAATGGTACTTTCTAAAACTGGCTTTTTGGACTGTTTCTGATCTGAAATTACTTTTGGGAGCTGGATAACCGGGAGCTAATGTTTGTGTAACTACTTGGTTTACTGAAGGGGGAGGCACTCTGGGACCTGGTGCGGTGGCCTGCAGCTCAAAGGGGCTTTGTCAGCAGCTCCTGAGCTGCCTCCAGTGCCTCCATGCACGATTCCCATAGGAGCAGCAGCCCTGGGTCTCTGGAGCTGCTTGGCTCCTCCAGACAAATAAAGCAGAGACAGCACAGTGCCATGGGCTGTGTGTCCTGCCTTGTGGTCAGTTTTGTGATGGCACTTTGAGACTGCTATCCCCTTGTAATCAGGAGGGGCAGAGGGAGGTAAAAAGAGGGCTGTGCCTGCCCATGCAGCACATGCCTGTCCTCCTCAAATGAAAACAGTGTACTGGGTATTTTGCCTAACCAAGTTTCAAGCCAACCCTGTTTAACCAATGTAGGCCTTCCACTGGGTGCAGAGCTGATCAGCTGCTCTGGGAGCAAGTCCACAGGTGACTTCATGCTGTTTGGGACTGAAACAGCTGCACTTTAGACAAGCTCTGGAGGAAGCTGCTCTTTGTCCAAGCCTGTCTGCTCTGCCAGCTTGGTGCTCTCAATGGACAGGACCCACCTCTCTCCCCAGGCAGGTGGGAGGGCAGGGCTGTTGGCTAGGAACAGTGCTGAGGCTCCTCAGAAATGCTGTATTTAAATGGATTATCATCCTCAAGAAAATCTAATTCCCTTCTCCCTGGTGGGAATTCCTGCTCCAGGTGGCTTGGATTAGCACAGACAGAGGAAACAAATTGGGACTTAGTACACAGGCTCCCTCAGGGTGAGGGAGTAGCACATGCTCTTCTGCTCCTTGTTGCCTGCTCTGTGCCAGGTGTGCTCTCAAAGGTCCTCTGAGAATCTCATCCAATGCTAAGAAAAGCAGAGCCCTCCTGTGCTCCGTGGGAGCTGCTGTTTGTCAGCACATCAGTGACGTACTCCTGCGATCTCTATGTTCTCGTGGCTGTGACAGGTTCTTGGAAGTGCTGCTTGGAACAACCTATGTTTGTCACTTTTTGGTTTTTTTTTTCTTTTTCCTTTCTTTCTCTCCTGGGCTTCGTCTCTTGGTTGCAAGAATCCTGTGTACTTTCCAAAACTACCCTCAGCGTAAAAGTGCCTTGTTTTTGCAAAGCAATCTGGACGGGCAGTCTGCAAATCCCCAGAGCACAAGCCTGGCTGCCTGCCTGTCCTTGCAGAGCCCCAGTTCCTGAGATGGATTTATCACCATTCCCTCCATCTGCCTTTGTGCCCTTCTAGCTGGCTTGCCTGTACCTGGTTGTGTACTGAAGGGCACTAGTACCTTTAGAATTCATGGTCTTCATCTCTGACCTCATAGATAGCACTTCCTGTTTTTCTTCTCAGTGCTGCTCTGGTTTTAAAACCAAAAGGCTGAGGATCTGCTTTATGTGGTTTGAAAACAGCTGGAACCTTCCCAGGTACTGCTGTGATCAAGTGGCCAGAGAAGGTCTGTCATTCCCAAATGCTCCCTGAATGAGGGACATGAAGGAGCTGGAAAATTAGGTGTAACCTTGCTGACCCCCTGTGTTTTATGTCTTCCAGGGGGTTTGGGGGTGATGGTCATGGGTGTTTGGGTCCCTTGTTTTTCAGTGTGAGCTGAGGCACTGGAGTGTGTGCTGTGCTGTGTGCCAAAGGTGCTAAAATGAGCCACAGCAGTGATGTGGTGGTGATTGTGGTGCCTGTCCCCAACACCTTGAATCTGCAGAGTTTGGGAGAGCACAATTCCTGCACCCTGGAGGATGTGCGCTTCTCATGAGCATCCCATCTCCACGAGCATCCCCCTGGGTACTGAGTCAGGTGCACAGCTGGGCTCCCTGTGGTAGCAGGCAGGGTCAGGGTGAGCCCAGGGGATGGGAGTCCTGGGTACAGCCCTCCTCTGCCCACGGGGGCTGGAGTGGGGCATCACTGGGCTTCCAGTTAGCTGGATAACTGTGTGGGAGGTAACAGAGCAGGTTGTCTTTGGGGCTGGAGTCTGCCAGCTGAAAACTTTCCTTCCTCTGGTATCACTGGATGCAGGTGACCCTTTGCTGTAGGGATGTTCTGATACTCGGGGCTAAAACCTTTCAGTTCCTCCTTCCCTGTCCTCTGTCCCATCTTGCTTGGTGCCAGTCACGGTACAGATGGTGATGCCCAAATTTCTGGTCTCTTTGGGGGGTCCAAGCCTGTCCCCTGTGCCAAAGGGGCTCTTGAAAGGTTGTGTTTCATAGAATCACAGTATGGTTTGAAAGGGACCCCAAAGTCTGACCCTCCACCAGCCCTGCCAGGGGCAGGGACAGCTTCCACTAGACCAGGTTGCTCAGGGTGCCATCCAACACGGTTTGGAACACTTCCAGGAACGGGACATCCATAATTTCCCCGCCGAACACCGCGACATTGCCACGGTCCCACCGCGACACCCCCTCCCCTCCCCTCCCCCCCCCCCCCCTCCAGGGTCCCTCACCTTCCTCCCCGGGTCCTCCCTCCACGGGTCCTCCCCCCCTCCCCGGGCTCCCTCCCCTCCCCGGGCCCCTCCCCCTCCCGGGTCCCTCCCCTCCCCTCCCCTCCCTCGACCCTCCCCTCCCCTCCCCTCCCTCCCCTCCCCTCCTCCCACTCCCGGGGTCCCCTTCCCTGCCCCGGGTACCCTTCCCCTCCCCTACCATCCCCTCCATCAACTCCCCTCCTCCCCCTCCCCTCCCCTCAACTACCCCTCCCTCCCCTCACCCTCCCCTCCCCTCCATCCCCTACCCTCACCTCCCCTCCTTCCCCGAGTCCTCACTGGGTCACATCCCTTCCCCTACCCGGGTCCCTCCCTCCCGGGTCCCCTCAACTCCCGGGGCCCCCTCCACTCCCCAGGGTAAACTCACCTCCCCCTCCCGGTGTCACCCCACACTCCCTCCCCTCCGGGCCCGACACTGACGGTCCCGACTAACCGCGTGTCGCCTGACCCTCCGGCACACCCGACACGCGCCGGGACCGCTGTCCCCGGCTCTGTCAGGCTCTGTCCCCGGCTCTGTCACCCCGCTCGGTCCCCGGCTCTGTCCGGTCTTGCCACCGGCTCTGTCCCTGATCACCCCCCTCCTTGCACTCTCTCACCCCAGCGGCTCAGTCCTGCTCGGCCCGGCTCTGAAACCTCTCCCCCCGGCTCTGCCCTGGATCTGTCCCCTTCCCCCGGCTTCTGCCCCCGGCTTGCCTGGCTCTGCCGGCTCTCCCCCGGCTCTGTCCCCGACTCTGTCCCTCTCCCCGGCTATGTCCCCTCTACCCCCGCTCTCACCCGGCTCTGCTCCCTCTCCCCCAGATCAGCCCCCGGCTCTGTCCCACTCTCCCCTCCCGGTCTGTCCCCGTCCCGCTGGCTCCCACGACCGGGGATCTTTTAGGGGGGCGTCCGTGACTGCTTACAGCCGTCCGACGGCCCCCGCTGCGGGTGGGAAATTACTCGGCGGCAGCGGTTTGTGCCATATGAATGCGGTCTGCGATATCAGCATAAGGTGGGGAATCTGTTGGCAGCGGAGTTCGTCTTTTTATTTTCTTTTTTCCACTTTCCCCCATTCTTCCTCCTTTTTTTCTTATCCCCGTTCCTTCTCCCCTGCCCCCTTGTCCGCCGTGGGGTTGACAGGGCAGGCATGGATAAGGTCCCATGGATGTCCCCATGGCTTGTGAGGTGGGGGTACCTGGGGTGTCCCCAGCTGAAATGAGGGCCATGCCCTTTGCCTGCCACAGGTCGCCCTGCCATACCCTGGATAGGGGCGAGGCTTGGGGGCATTTTGCCAGTATTGGAGGAAAAGACTGGTTTTAATCACGGTGGTGATTTGGGGAAGCGGGGGGTGCAGGAGTGGTGGTCTGGTTTGCTCGAGGCCACATGGAAGGGAACAATGGAAGCCACTGTGCAGCCAAAACGCCGGCTCCCGTCAGAAAGTCCAGCGAGGGGTTTTCAGCACTATTTCTATTCGCTCTGCTCAGGTATATACAGCGGGGAACAAAGAGCACCTTCAAACCCACCCGCTCCCCCAGCACGGCCCGAGGCTGTGGGGCACACAAGTGCAGCTCTTGGCAGGGTGAAAGAGGGACCATGCACACCAACAAAAAGAGCCAGCGGGCTGGTCGTACACTGTGGCAGGGGCTTGGGAACAACCTCTGGATGCTCCCCAGGCTTCCCTGGGAGCCGAGATGCAGGGAGAGGCTCCTTTCCCTGGAACACTCTGGTCAGCAAACCAATGCAGAAGGCAAAGCGCAAAAACTACCTCCGTCCTGGCACAACATCCTGATCCTGCTGGTGTGTTTAGCATTGGCTGGAGTGGGTTATGAAATGCCTTTCCTTCTGCCTTGGCCAATCCTGCTGCGAGGTGAGGGGGCACCAATGGGACAGCTGGGGGCTTCACTCCTACGCTGTCGCCAGGCCTCACAACCCAGCCAGGGTCAGGAGGCGATTTAGCAGGAGTATGGGGCATGGGGTCTTGCTCTGTGCACAGCACCCACCATGCCAGCGGGTGCCAGTGTGCTCACGTGTGGCTACTGCACGCTGCCTGTCTCACACGTGCTATGGGCAAAGCCATGGAAGGTCCTGACCAAGCCCCACAAGTGCATGAGCACCCAAGGGTGCTGCTCAGCTGCATCCATTGGCAAGCTCACCGATGCCAATCCCCCTGGCCTTACGGGGAGGGAGCTGCGTTCAGTATGTTCCTATCAGGGCTGATCTGTTTACTGCCTGCTGCTCTGCACCCTAATTCTGAGCGTGCATGGAAATCAGGGCCTTGTTTTTAAGCCCAGTTGTTTATTTAAGCTGTTGAAACGTACGTTTACCTTCCCCAGGAATCCTGAGAAAATATCCATGTGTTTCTTTTGAGAGCAGGATGACAAGGAGGGCTGCCCAATGCCCCAACCCGGCCCGCCTCACTGGATCCCCAAACCCCCCAGCAGTGCTGGGGTGTGGGGCTGACCACAGGGTTATTTGTTCTGTACCACATCTGTTTTTTTCAACCCCCACCTAATCAGGCTGTACCCCCGGGCTTAGCTTTGGGGCAGTGACCCCAGCAACGGTTTTCAATGTCAAATGTGGCCCCTGGGGCTTGGTCCTTCCCTGAGCTGCGGGAGTCTGGGCTTGACACGAACGAGTGTTTTCAGCTGCTTTTAGAAAAAAAAAAAAACAAAAAACAACATTGACAAAACGGAAGCCTAATTTTCCAACAGGCTTTTGGACTGCATGGGAGGGGCTGAGTGCCAGGGCTGTGGGCAAAGAAGGTGGCAGTCTCGGCCCCGACACCACCCATTCGGGCCCTGAGGGTATATCACTC
>CM031874.1:1692687-1731338 GCA_018697195.1 Certhia americana | reverse complement strand
CATGCTCTTCGCTCCTGTTGCCTTCTTCTGTGCCAGTGTGCTCGCAAAGGTCCTCTGAGAACTCATCCGTGCAAGAAAATCAGAGCCCTCCCATTCTCCTTGGGAGCTGCTGTTTTTCACACATCAGTGACGTACTCCTGCGACTCTATGTTCTCGTGGCTGTGACAGTTCTTGGAATGCTGCTGGGTAACAAACTATGTTTGTCATCTTTTTGTTTTTTTTTTTTTTCTTTTGCCTTTCTTTCTCATCCTGGCTCGTCCTCTTGGTTGCAAGAATCCGTGTACTTTCCAAACTACCCTCAGCGTAAAAGTGCCCTTGTTTTGCAAAGCAAACAATCTTGACGGGCATTCTGCAAATCCCCCAGAGCACAAGCCTGGCTTCCTGCCTGTCCTCGAGCCCAGTTTCCGGAGATGGATTTATCACCATTCCCTCCATCTGTCCGTTGTGCCTTCTAGCTGGCTGCCTTACCTGGTTGTGTACTGAGCACGAGTACCTTAGAATTCCGGTCTCTCATCTGCTCATAGATAATCACTTCCTGTTTTGTCTCTTACTGGTGCTCTGGCTTTAACCAAAATGCTGAGGATCTGCTTTTATGGGGTTTGAAAACAGCTGGAACCTTCCAGGTACTGCTGTGATCAAGTGGCCAGGAAGGTCTGTCATTTCCCAATGCTCCCTGAATGGAGGAAATGAGGAGCTGGAAAATTAGGTGGAACCTTGCTGACCCCCTTTTTGTATGTCTTCCAGGGGTTTGGGGGTGATGTGGCCATGGGTGTTGGTCGCCTTTTTTCAGATGTGAGCTGAGGCACTGATGTTGGGCTGTGCTGTTTTTCCAAGGTGCTAAACTGCGCCACAGCAGTGAGGTGGTGTTATTGTGTTGCTTCCCCCACATCCTTGAATCTGCAGTGAGTTTTGGGAGAGCACTTCCTTCAGCCCTGGAGGATGGATGCTTCTCCTGAGTCATCCCATCTCCACGCGCACCCCCTTGGTACTGAGCAGGTGCACATCTGGGCTCCCTTGGTAGCAGGGAGGGTCAGGTGGCCCAGGGGAGTAGCCTGGGTACAGCCCTCCTCGCACCACGGGGGCTGAGTGGGGCCTCCACTGTGCTTCCAGTTAGCTTGGATAACTGTGTGGGAGGTAACAGAGTTCATGTTGTCTTTGGTGCTGAGTCGCCACTTAAAACTTTCCTTCCTCTGTATCACTGATGCAGGTGACCCTTTGCTGTAGGGATGTTCTGATACTCGGGGCTACAACCTTTCAGTTCCTCCTTCCCTGTCCTCTGTCTGTCCCATCTTGCTTGGTGGCCATCACGGTACATATGGTGATGCCCAGAATTTTATGGTCTCCTTTGGGGTTCCAAGCCTGTTCCCCTGTGCTCAAAAAGTGATGCTCTGAAAGGGTGTTTCATATAATCACAGTATGTTTTGAAAGTGACCCCCAAAGTCTGCGCCCTCCACCACCCTGTCCAGGTGCAGGGCCAGCTTCCACTAACCAGGTTGCTCAGGTGCCATCCAAACACCGGTTTGAACACTTCCAGAACGTGGACATCTCATAATTGCCCCGCCGAACAACCGCGACATTGCCACGGTTCCCCCACCGCGGACACCCCCCTCCTCCCTCCCCTCCCATCCCCTCCCTCCCCTCCCCTCCCCTCTCCCTCCCCTCCCCTCCCCTCCCCTCCCCGGGTCCCCTCCCTCCCCCCCGGGTACCCCTCTCCTCCCCTCCCCGGGTCCCGCCCTGCCGTCCCGCTCCTCCCGCGTGTCCTGCTGCCCCTCCCGGCACACCCGGCACGGCGGCCCGGGGACCCTCTCTGTCCCCGGCTCTGTCCACGGCTCTGTCCCGTCTCTGTCCCTGCTCCCCCCCGCTCTGTCCCCGTCTTGTCCCCACCGTCTCTTCCCTCTCCCCTCCTCTCCTCCCCATTTTCTGCCCCCGGTTCTCCCCCCGGCTCCTCAACCCCCTGCTCTGTTCCCTCTCCCCCCAGCTCAGGTCCCCGGCTTCTGTCCCCGGCTCTGTCCCCTCCCCCCGGCTCTGCTCCCTCTCCCCCCATCTCAGTCCCGGCTCGTCCCCTCTCTCCCCGTCATTCCCCGGCTCTGTCCCCGGCTCAGTCCCCGGCTCTGTCCCGGCTCAGTCCCCTCTCTGTCCCCCCGTCCTGTCCCCTCCTCCCCGGCTCTGTACCCTCTGTCCCCGGCTCTGTCCCCTCTCCCCCCGGCTCTGTCCCCTCTCCCCCCGGCTCTGTCCCCTCTCCCCCCAGCTCAGTCCCCGGCTCTGTCCCCGGCTCTGTCCCCTCTCCCCCCGGCTCTGTCCCCTCTCTCCCCGGCTCTGTCCCCGCTCCCCGCTGGCTCCCACAGACCAGGGGATCTTTTAGGGGGCGTCCCTGCTGCTTACAGCCCGACCGGCCCCCGCTGCGGGTGGGAATTCCTCGGCGGCAGCGGTTTGTGCCATATGACTGCGGTCTGCGATCTCAGTAACGGTGGTGAATCCTGTTGGATGCGGAGTTCGTCTTTTTTCCTTTTCTTTTTTTCCCTTTCCCCCATTCTTCCCTCCTTTTTTCTTCTCCCCGTCCTTCTCCCCTGCCCCTTTCCGCCCGTGGGGTTTGCCATGGGCAGGATGGATACGAGTCCCCATGGATGTCCCCATGGCTCTGTGAAGGTCGGGGGTACCTGGGGTGTCCCCAGTGACCTGCGGGCCCTGCCCTTGCTGCCACAGTGTCGCCCTGCCAACCCTGGATAGGGCAGAGGCTTGGGGCATTTTGCCCAGTATTGGAGGGAAAAGACCTGGTTTTTAATCACAGACTGGTTATTTTGGGGAAGCGGGGGGTGCAGGAGGTGGTCTGGCTGCTCGAGGCACATGGAAGGGAACAATGGAGCCACTGTGCAGCCAAACGCCCCGGCTCCTGTCAGAAAGGTCCAGCGAGGGGTTTTCAGCACATTTCTATTCCGCTGCTCAGGTATAATTACACGGGGGAACAAAGAGCCCTTCAAACCCACCCGCTCCCCCAGCACGGCCCGAGGCTGTGGGCACACACGTGTCAGCTCTTGGCAGGGTGCAAGAGGACCATGCACACCCACAAAAAGCAGCCCAGCGGGGCTGGTGACACTGTGCAGGGGCTTGGGAACAACCTCTGGATGCATCCCCAGCTTCCCTGGGAGCCGCAGCTGCAGTGGAGAGGCTCCTTTCCCTGAGCCACACTCCTGGTCAGCACACCAATGCAGAAGGCAAAGAGCAAAACTCCCCCTCCGTCCTGGCACCCATCCTGCTCCTGCTGTTTGTTTAGACATTTGCTGGAGTGGGTTTATGAAATGCCTTTCCTTCTGCCTCTGGCCAAGTCTGCTGCAGAGGTGAGGGGCACCACTGGGACAGCTGGGGCTTCACTCCTAAGCTGTCCCAGGCCAAACCAGCCAGGGCAGGAGGCTTGATTTAGCAGGAGATGGGGCATGGGGTTCTTGCAGCCAGCACCACCATGCAGCTGGGTGCCAGTGTGCTCCACGTGTGGCACTGCACAGTCCTGCCTGCTCCTCACAGTGCTCTGGGCAAAGCCATGCCAAGGTCCTGCCAAGCCCCACAGTGCATGAGCACCCAAGGGTGCTGCTCAGCTCCTCCACTGGCAGCTCCACCAATGCCAAATCCCCCCTGGCCTTACGGGGAGGGAGCTGTGTTCAGTCCGTTCCTTCTTAGGGCTGATCTGTTACTGCCTGCCTGCTCTGCACCCTAATTACTGCAGCAGTGCATGGAAATCAGGGCCTTGTTTTTCAAGCCCAGTTGTTTATTTAAGCTGTTTGAAAAGCTACTTTCCTTCCCCAGTGAATCCTGAGAAAACTATCCATGTGTTTCTTTTGAGAGCAGGATGAAAGGAGGCTGCCAATGCCCTCCACCCGGCCCTGCTCACTGGATCCCCAAACCCCCCAGCAGTGCTGGGGTGTGGGGCTGACCACAGGGAGCTGTACCCAGCAGCAACCCCACACCCCTAATCAGGCTGTCAAGCCCCAGCTTAAGCTTTGGGGCAGTGACCCAGCACTGCAGCACTGCTGGCCCCTAGGCTTGGTCCTTCCCTGAGCTGCAGGGAGTCTGGAGCTTGACACGAACGAGCTTGTTTTCAGCTTGCTTTTAGGAAAAAAAAAAAAAAAACCACACTGACAAAAAGGAAGCCTAATTTTTCACAGGCTTTTTGGCTGCATGGGCAGGGCTGAGTGCCCAGGGCTGTGGGCACAGAAGCGTGGCAGTCTCTGCCCCTGAACCACCCATCTCGGGCCTGGGGCTAATATCACCTGCTCCTGGCATTGCTGGTGACACGGGCACCTATGGGTGCCTCGGGCTCACTCTGTCCTTGATGCTATTTGGGTTTATTTCAGAGCCAGGCCAGCAGGGCCACACGCCTGAGCAGTTCCCAATGCACTTGAAGCCTCTTGAGCAGGTAATTGTAATTCCTCAGCAACCCAGCTTGGCTTATTTTGGCCCCAGCATAGTTTTTCATCCTGAGGCCCAGCTGGGTAATTTATAGCTCTGTCAGAAAAAGGATAAAATCAGCACAGGATTTCTGGACACTGTGCAAACCTATGGCCCTGTGTGCTGGGGCCAGGAGTGCCCTTGGTGGTGTGCTCAGGGACCCCACTGGGGTGTGTGGGTAGTGTTGGGACCAGGCTTGATGGGGAGAGGGATTTAATGGCTTGTGATGCAGTAACTGGCCTCCTGGTTCAGTCTAGTTGGCTGAGTCCCTTTTGTGCACTGCATCAGCCCTGCCCATCAACGCCTTGGAGAAGAAGAGGATTTTCCTTGCTGCCTTCCTGTGGCTGATGGGCAGAGCAGCATCCCCACACCCTCTGTTCCTGATAGGATACAGGCATTTACACTGAACAGAGTGAGCCATGGGTCCCCTGCCTGCCTGCAGGCTTAGGGGGTGTGGGGCAGGGACAGCCCCAGGCAAAGGGCTCAGAGCAGGGGGACAGGCTGCTCTCAGTGGGTGTCTCCAGCACAGGCTGCAGCATTAGGGTTAGCAGCTCACCCTGATGCAGATTCCCTGGTAGTGCTGGCCTACAGCTCTGTGCTTCTCCACAGGGGATGGACAGAATTGCCACTGCCCTGACCACACTCCTGTCAGGGAGGTCACCAAGTCACAGCGCAGCAGAGGGACCCTCCCTGGGGCTGTCCTTGCCGAGGCAAACTCCTCACTGGTACAGAACAACCTCACTCTTTACAGCCCCCTGGCCAGCTCCCGCTTTGCCCACCCCTCGCACTCAGGGGTTGCAAACCCCCTGCTTTAACCAGAGCTTTTCTGATGTTATTACAAATTGTCCTTATAAGCAAGCCAGCCCACCTGCCACCTCAGTGCCAGGAGTGGTGTCACCAGCTGGATGTGGGCTGAGTGAGCAGGGAAGGGACATTGTCCATCCTGCACGTGTTCCACAGCTGCCCTCCCCTTTCTGAAAAACACTCAACCAACCCCTCTGGAAACCTGCTGCGTGATTTGGGGCAAAATGAAGTGCAGTGGCTGTTTAAAAAGCAGCCAAACTCTTTGATTCCGACAGATGTCCCCCGGGGATGGCCGGAGGTGCTCAGTGTCTCCCGGACTGGCCTGAGCCCCGGGCACAGCGGGCAGTCAGTGTGATCACTGGGCTGGGCTGGGTTCACTAGATGGCAGCAGCTTCTTTCAAACAGGCGGCACAGTGACACGGCCCATGCAGGGAGGGAGACAGACCCAAAACGGGCTTAGTGTTCCTCTGGGATATCGTGTCATGGTGGGAAAGACAGGATTTAATTTTCTTCTTGATGTTTTTAAAGGCAATGCTCTTCTCTGGGACCTGAAGTGGCTGCTTGATGTGGTGCTTCAGCTGCACCCTGGAGCTTTTTACCCTCAGTGAGGTTCCTGTTTTGGGGAAGAAGGAACCCCATCTCCTGGTGCAGTTTAGGGCAGTGCTGATCCCTGGGCAGCCCTGGGTTAGGATGCTGGGGACCCAAGCTCTTGTGTTCCCATGGTACAAGCTGCAGAGGGCGGAGGCAAAGACTCCAGGGGATCCCCATGGCCTTCAAGCCTCACCATCACCTGGAGGTGCTCCTGCAACACATCTTGCACATGAATTATCCCGTGCATCCCTAAAACACTCGATGCTTTTCCTGAATCCCCAGCTCTTGGAGCGACGTAGAGGTTTTATCAAGCTCGATTTGATACCCACCCATGTTTCTGGCTGCCTGGGGCACAAGGAAAAGCTCCAGGCAGAGCTCAGGAGCACAGAGCAGAGCTGTCAGACGGGCTCTGCGGGCAGCCCAGCTCTCCAGAGCCGGCTGGCCGGGCCGTGTTTCCTTCCCGGACACATGCTGGGTTATTGTAGGATCCGGCAGAGACAGGCGCTCCTGACTCCTGAGCGGGAACGTGCAACTGGCTGGCTGGCGCCTGTCCGAGACATTTGTGTTAATCAGTGATTATGCAAATAAACAGCTCTGCCACGCTCCCAGCTCCTCCTTCCTCGTGGCAGGCAAGTGCCACCTCCAGGAGCTCCAAGCTCCTCGTTCCCAGTGTGGGACCCGCTGGGAAAAGCAGATTAAAGGCAGCCTGTGGCCGGTGGGGGAAGGCAGGAGCCCCTCGAGGCCCCCCAGCCCGCCGCTGCCACCTCTCCCCTTTCCCCATGTGGCTTGAATTACTGCGGCTGTTTGCTTAATCCATCAGGCTTCAAGAATGAGCCACTCAGTGCTTTCTTGGCCTCTCCGTCCAGCAAAGTGCTGTAAATATAACAAGGCAGGCTTGTTCCAACCCCCCGAAGTCAATAAGCAGTGCTCCTCTTGCCCTTTGGGTCTGGGTTGGTGCTAAATATAACTCAGTGTGCTTTCCATTCATAAAATGTGAATTATGTCCTGGCCTCTGAGGGAGGGGAGTGAATTGAGGAGCCTGTGGGCTCCAGACGCTCCTGATTCAGGCAGCAACCAAAAGGCTTCACCCCATCCTTTCAGAGCCTTCCAGCCTCTTCACTGAGTGGATGTGGGAGGAAATGCTTTTGGGGGAAATATGGGGATCCTCTGTTTGGGTTGATTAAGGTATTTTCTTGCCTCTCTCCCTGATGTGCATTAGGGCTGGGGTGGATTTGCTGGGGAGGTGAGTGCAGGGGATGGTAAGTGTGGGCTGATGGGGCAGCCCAAGCAGCAGCAGCACCACTGCCCCCACACCTGTGTTAGATACTTGAGCATTCTCCAGAAATGGGAGCAGTGGAGTCTTGTACCACTGCTCCCAACACCTAATGAGCACATGAGGACTTTGCAACCTGCTTGAGGAACTTGCTTTTGAATCCATGTGATCTCCAGGTGATCACCCTCCTTCTGTCCTCCAGCCTTTTCCTCCACCAGTCCTTGGCTGTTTGCATTGCTGTAATATTCTCCCAGTGTTTCCACAGCAACTCCAGATGCAGAGATGTGTCTAACCAACAGCTTTTTACCCTCAGTGAGGTTCCTGTTTTGGGAAGAAGGAACCCCATCTTCTGGTGGAATTTAGGGAGGTGCTATTCCCTGGGAAGCCCTGGGTTAGGATGCTGGGGACCCAAGCTCTTGTGTTCCCATGGGAGCCAGGGACAGGTACAAGCTGCAGAGGGAGGAAGCCAAGACTCCAGGCATGCCAGAGCATCTCCCTGCTGCGTGGTGTGAGGATATAAGTGTTCTGCAGCCCCAAATTCAGCACCTGGAGCCACAGTGTGGCATGGGGTGCACACAACAAGGCTGAAGATGGACTGCATGCAGGGCAGTGCTGCATCTGAAACATTCCAGATCACAGAAAACACGGAGGTAATCTGGGTGCTGCTCCAGGGATGCCCATCTGTGCATCCTGGGCTGCTGCAGGTCATGGGGGGAGCTGTATTTCCCCTGCTCTCCTGCCCCAAGGTCAGGGTGGGTTGACTGCCACTGTAGTCCGGCTGCTGGGTTGTTTCAAACCCCAGCTCAGAACTGCCAAACCAGAAGGTTTCCAGGTACACCATGGGCCTTTGGATGCCACGGAGATCTAAATAAAGCCTTTAAGACCCACTCTGCAAAATGCTCGTGTCCAGCTCCAGGAAACCTGGCTGCTTTTTATGGCATCTAAATCAGCAGTTTCCTGCTGATGCCAGCACTGCATTTCTGTGTGTGTCTAATTGTGTAGAACAACAGAGTTTGGCAGAGCCACACCAGCTAGGGAGGAGCTGGGTTTTACACTGAAGTTTTTTTCTCTATTTTTCCCTTTTCCTTCTTAAATAACCCCATTTGGGCCTCCAATAAAAAAACAAAACATCTGGTGCTGGGTATTTGGCTGCTGGGAAGCAGCTCCTACTGAGCTGAAAAGCACAGCAGCGATGCAGGGATTCCTGGTACAGATCACTAACACTTAAAGTCGCATTCAGGCATTATCTCTGTCCCTCCTGGCCTTTGAATATATGGACTGAGGACACTGAGGGAGCTGTGGTGCTCTATGCCAGCATGCAGGTAAATCATGCAAGTCAGTAAAAAGGCAATTTAATCAGTAAATAGTCCTTCAAGCCTGATTTATTGATGTTCTCATGTGAGATCTCAGCAGTGTAAGATGCTGCTGTGAGAAAGAGATAAATCAGTAAATCACAGGAGCAGAGTGGGTGTTTGATGAGGGGGGAGGACCCTTTGGCAGGGCCATCCCAAGCCCTGGATGAGTCCCCCAGCATGGCTCAGGGCTGTTCCCTTTCCCTAGACCAGCGGTGAGGCCAAGCCTCTGCCTGCCCAGCCTGCTACGTCTGCATGAAGAGATGGAAGTTGGTCCTGGTAAACTCCTGGTGGATGCTGTCGAGTAATTTGTCTGAGTCCTGGGGAACATCAGAGAGGACCTGCTGCCCTGGGATGCAGCTCTGCTCTGGAGTGTAGGTAAATGTGAACGAGCTGGAGTAGATGAGGCCATCATCCCTGATCAGCAGGAGCGGGACCGTGATGGGGTATCGCAGCCACCTCCAGTCACTGCCAAAGGCAGAGACATCAGGGACGACACACACAAGAGATTTGGGGCTCCTGGCAACAGTGCAGGAGAGGAAAATGTGCATTAACCAAGGAAGGTCCTGTGCAGGAGCAGACAGCAGTGAGTGACTGCACTTCTCCTTGCTGGAGCTCAGTGTCAAGCCTCCAGACAGCTTCCTCTCTCCTCCCAGTCTTTCATTCCTCTCTGCCAGGGTTGCTTGCTTGTTTGCAGTTCCCAGAAATCCCTGTTGTCCCCCACCCATGGCTATCCCCAGACTGAAGCCAGGGCAGAGAGCAGGCACCAGACTCATCCCTGCCTCTGCTTGCAGTGCTTGTGCTTGTTCCTGCAGGATGGGCAGTGCGAGTGTCCTTGTCCCCAAGATCTGCAGCCACATCCTTCCCAGATCTGCCCAGCACAGCCCACACCTGGCTGCTGCTCCCTGCCTTCAGCCCAGCTCCCTTATCCATGTTACCTGTACATGGTCTCTGCCTCTACATCTCCGAACCAGACCTTGAGGTGTGCATGGAAATACTCCCCCTGCACCTCCAGCATGGCCACGTCCCCGCCACCCGTGAGCTGTGACAGGCAGAGAGTGTGGCAAGGTTATGGGGTGGAGTGAGCCAGACTCCTTCTCTCCCAGAGCCAGACACATCTCATTCCCACAGCATCCCAAAACTGGGAGATGCCACAGAGGTGCGAGGGCTCAGGAGGAGGAGGCACGAGGCAGGCAGGTGACAGAGGGGGCAGCCCATGGCTGTGCTCACCTGCAGGGCAGCGATGAGTGGCACGGGGCTGACGGGCTCACGGACACAGGCCAGGCTCTCACTGAAGGTGTATTCCACCGTCTCCGTGCTGATGATGGTCCAGCACGAGCCGTCGTTCAGCAACTCCCGGTTGGCTTCCTTCGGGCAGGGAGATGCCTGTGGAGAGTGTCAGAGCTCCAAGCACACTGCAGTGGAGATGGTGGGGAATGGGGCTGGCATGCCTGGCTTCTGCCCTCAGTGTCTTGGTTCCAGCAAGTGACTGCTTTGCTCACTGCAAAATGGGGATCAGGATTCCTTTCCAAAGACCTCAATTCCAGTGTCCCTGCCAAAGCTTTGCCATGATTCTAGCCTTAGCTTTAATGCAAGACCCCTCCCAGTGACACGCTATGATGCAACACGGGAGTTTGGAGAGATGGTCCTCACCTGCTCCTGCACTGCCATACCTGGAACTGGATTACTTTGTCTGTGGAGAGACACAGGTACATGCGGTCGCTGCCTTGGAACTGGAATGCACACTTGTGGAGCTGGGAGATGGGCTCATCCACGTCCAGCATGGCATACTGCTTCATCACCTTCCGGATGATCTGCGGGCGGCAGGGTCCCCAGCATGGCACCGCCACTCAGAGCCGTGGGGCGGCCAGGTCTGTGTGCCTGACACCCGCAGGGATGGAGCTTACCAGGGGCGGCAGGGTGACGCCGGTGGCAGTGCAGACCAGCTGGACCACGGAGCCGTAGCGGATGTACCCTTCCCGCAGGGGGAACTCGCTCCGGGTGCCGCTCTCATCAGCTGGCCGGGAAGGAGAGAGGCAGAGGGGAGCAGGTTAACCTTGCTAGGCACAGTCTGGCCGTGCTCTCGTGGCTTTCTTACTGTTTGCTCTGCTCTGCAGGTGCTCACTGCTTGGAGCCACCACCATTCCCTGGAAGCCCAGCATGGGAGAGCAGGATGGGGATGCAGTACCTTGCAGGGGCACCGCTGGAAGCAGTGCAGGCAGGAATACTGCTGGGCTCTGGCCTCTTACAGGCAAATCACTTGCTTGGATTTGTGAACCTCCAGACCAGTACAGCTCTTGCTGCCCTGGTCACAGCCCCTGTGCCCTCAAAGCCAGTGGGGAACGTCCAGAGACACATCAGGAATGCCAGGAAGACTGAGCCAGATTTCTGCATCCCCAGGCTAATTCCCACACCTTTTTCCCCCAAGAATTGGCTTTGCAGGATGGGAGACCCAGGGCTGGAGGCAGGCAGCCCTGGGCATGGTGGAATCAATGTCCCCCGAGGGTCCTTACCCAGGTGGAGGGTGAAGGCTGCCCACTGCCTGGCACTGGCGATGAAGGCTCCCCCCTCCACAGACAGGTACCGGGTGCTGACGGTCTGGGAGCGCAGGCGGTTGAAGAGGGACACTTTGGAGCCTGAGGAGATGCAGACTGGGGAGAGGTGTCTGGGTTAGTGCTTGTCAGGACTGAATGATGGCTCTGTCAAGCACAGCGAGGACAAGCCCTGGTTCCTGGGATACCCAGCCTGGCAGCAGCCAACATCCTCCCCACCGCCTTCCTCTCTGTGTGAGCGCAGGTGAGGCCCACGGTGTGGGGACCACATTGGCATCAAGGCATTACACCTTGTGATGGGTGAGGCATTTGGAAATTGGACATCACTGTGTCAGATACATCCTCTTTTGGAAGCTCCCATGGGCTTTGGGTCCAGCCTGGACCACTCCAGAGCCAAGCTGTGAGCAGAGAGCATCTCATCCTGGGCTGGCACCCACCTCCCTCCCCACAGAGCCATTCCTGTACTCACGGTCCGTGTTCTTCAGTGACTGCTTCTTCTGCGAGGGCTTGGAGATGACCTTGATGAGTTTGCTGTGGAAGGTGCCAATCTCCTGCCCGTTGCTGAAGAAGAGCTTCAGGACCAGACGGAAATGCTTGCGCTTGTCCGTGTCTGAGATGTACAGAGCCTTGGCACAGCTGAACCCCTGCCAAGGGCACAGAGGGGCTGCCAGCAGCTCCAGCCCAGCCCCACCAGCCATCCTCACCCTCCTCACCGCCCCACGAGGACATAATAGCGCCCTTTCAACAAGCCCCGGGTTCATTTAAAGGGAGAAATGACCAGAGATGTTATTACAGGTGGAGTGAAGAGCTGGGGATCGGCAGAGGCTTTATTTACACTGGGGGCAGAGTATTCCTTATGGAAATGAATGTTCATGTGTGATTTATCCCACATAACATAAGAAATCACCCTGGGTTTATGGTTTCCCTCATCCTGGCCGATATGCTGTGCCTTAGCAGCAAGGCAAGCACTGTGGACAAAGGCTCCTTCTGTGAGGTTCCTGGCCTGCCTCCGACCCCATGCTCTTCAGGGACCCCAGATAATGCTTTTTTCTCCATTTTCCTCCCTCCAATCAAAAGATGCCAGAGCTCTGCTGAAGCTTTTGAACTTCGGGATCAACTGGGGATTTTCTTTTTAGTTGTTTATCTGCAAATGAAGGACCAGGCTTTCATTTTGTGACAAGCAGCAGTGCTGCCCATCAGGAGAAGGAACCAAGGCTGAGGGAGCTGTGCATATTTTGGCAGCCACCAGTCTGTCGACCTGAAAAGATGGTTCCAGAGAAAGATGGGGATCTTTGGACTGCCAGGATTGCTGCACATGCCACAACAGGCTGGCAGAGTGGGAGTGGGGAGTTATGGCTAGGAAGAAAGAACAGTGACATGCTGAGGATGGGGAGTGTGTGACATCCTAGGGTGTGGGGTGATGCTGGTGACAGCCCAGCGTCTGCATGAGGGGGATCCCCACAGCCCCAGCACTTTACCTTTGCATCTGGCTGCTCCTCAAAGCTGAGCTTCTGGGTCTCCATCAGGCTGCTGCCCATGCTGTCCAGCCCCATGTACCCACACACATGAAATCCAGCCTCTCCCAACTCCCTGGCTGGAAGAGACAAGGAGAAGCACCTTCCAGCTCCCTGCACAGGCTCAGCTTCTCTGGGAGTGGAGCATGGCCAAGCTCCAGCCCTCCCTGGCTCTGCATTTCAGGGGGCTCAGGGTTCAGCAAGAAAAGAGTTTGGGGGGCCAAACCCAACATAAACAGACTCACTGTCCCCTTCGCAGAGGCAGAGGACAGCTTTCCACGGTGCAGCAAGGCAGGGAGGAGAGGTCCCTCCTGCTGCTGCCCAGTGCTCACCTTTTATCTGCTCCTGCTTTAACTTCCATCCCGGCCCGCTCAGGTAAACACAAGGTGGGGGGCAGAAAAACCTGCAGACATGAGAGGGCATTTTCTCACTGCCCTTCAGCACACTGGAAGGATACTCAGGAGTGGTTGGATGGCTGTGCTGGGAGCAGAGACCTTCACTGGGGATCACCAGCACCCTGCACCCTGGGAGGCACATGGAGCTCAGCAAAGGGCTGGGGAACCTCTGCTCTGCACCACCTCCAGTGCCTGGTTCCAGCCTCAACAGCTGCCACATCTGGTGGTGCCACTGGTGGCCATGATCCCACCAGTGACAGGATGGCCCTGGGATGGGAGGACAGGGACCCAGGCACTCCAGCTCCCCCAAAGACAGGGAATGATCAGACCTTGCCTCTGTCTGACTGCCATGTGGGAGTTTCAGCAGGCTAGGAACAGTGTTTGCATTCACAATCAGTTTTGGAACCCAGTGCAAATAAATCTATAGCCAGGAGTTTGGAAGCCCATTTTCCTGTGTTTTATTTGGGTTTCCACTGTCTTTGCACTTGTGTGAATGGTGTAAATTCATCCTCTACTGATCCTGGGTAAAGCACTAGCAGAGAAAACACCAGTGCAGGGGGTTACATATTTTGGAGCCTTAAAGTCCTGGGTACAGGTTTATTTAAACAACTCATCCACAGAACAGGTCCCTGACTCCGTTAAGGAAAACGGCAGCAGCACCTTCAAACTTTGACCTGGGAGCTCTGTGCAGGCTTTCTCTCCCTTTACAGATTTGGCATCTGATTTTCATGCTCATCCCTTGTATGGGGTCAGGAGCAGAGGAAATAGGCTGTGATGAGAGGGCTCCCTCCTGGCTGGAAGATTCAGTCCTGAAATAACTTTTTTTACCTGTGGACCAGCAGCCCCTGGCAGGAAACTGGATGTGGTCAGAGCTTTGTAGGCACAGCCAGCCCATCCCAGAGCTGTCTCCTGGGGTCACTGGGGTCTGGGTGGTTACACCTTGGAGGCTGAGCTCGTCGCCTCATAGCTATTCCATACTCGGTAATAACGGAGGAGTATTTATATCACAAGGATTAATGGAGGATTAATTACATTGCAGTGCCGCAGTCTGACGTCACTGCCAGGGAGTGGCAATTTTGGAGATTCAAGCCAGAATCTCAAGGTGTTTTTGCAATGTGGGAAGGATTTTTTAAAAATAACAGCTTCTTTGAGACCACTGGCATTGATGGAAACGCCCCAGTCCCTGCTGTGGCTGTGCAGATTTTAAGGCAAGAGTTACAGGGCAGTTAAAACACTAGCCTTTCCTGCTGGGGGAGGGGGGGAATGAGATTTGAATAGAATCTTGACTTCTTTTACTTTATCTTTCTTTACCACTTCATGGAAAGAAACTAACCACTGGGGATGTCTAACTGGGATGGATGCAGGTTGGAGCTAATACCTTTCTTGTGTTATTCAGTTCATGGAGACTAAATGCTGGCTTTGGATGCAAAGATGTCGTGAGTGAATGCAGAGGGGACATGTCAAATAACTTGCTTCACCAGCTTAGCTCAGCAAAATGCAGCAAGGCTGAAATCAAGCTTTAGGTAGCTGGGTTTAGACGTGGCTATCAGGGAAGCTGGGATTATCTCCCACCTTTTTTCGTTGCCATAGGACTTCTGTGCCACTTTGGCGTGTAGGATCAGCACCGTCTGGTCTGCTGGCAGCTGCAGGTACCTCCGCACGCTGTCCTGGAGCAGGCTGGCTTGGTATGGGTTGGATCTACAAGACAGAATTTCCCTGGCTCTGTGGCACCAGAGCCAGCTCCTGCCCAGCCCTGCAGGGGGCAAGGAGCCCCTTCCATGTCCAGCCTGATTGGGTGGGGAAGGTGCAAAGGTTTTCCCATCAGAAAGCACTGCAGCTCAGCTGCTCTAAGAATGGGGCCGGCATTGAAAAATATGAAGTTTGGATAATGGAATAACTGCTTCATCAGTTTGCCACCAAACACACAGAGACATTTCTAAGACTTCCAGCCCCATGCGATGGTGGCTGTGCTCTCACTGATTATTGTTTTTCCACCTGATGTGCTTGTTGCTGTATGGCTCTTGGGTGAGTTGGGAAGCGATGCTGCTGAGCTGTGAGTGCAGCTGGGGAGCTGTCATGCCAGGTGGAGACACTCGTTGCCTTCTGCAAGGGATGTTGGGTGAAAATAGCTGCAGTTTTCTCTGAGACCTAAGAAGAAGGTGTTTCTGCTGATTGTTTCTGCTCTATTAACTAGAAGGAGCTCCCAAACACCTGGCATTTAACTCTATTAACTCGGTAGGTTGGGTGTTAACCAGCTGGAGGGGGATGAGGTGGGTCTGAGATGCCCTCCTCTGCCACCTGGGACACGTGTGCAAGGACTGGGGAGTGTAAGGGGGGAGAGCTCTGGGATGTCAGCTGTGGAGGTCTTCTGAGGTGCTGGCTTTCCTTCAGAGCAGGTGAGACCAATCCCTGACCAACACCAGCTCCTACCCTGCTGAAAGCCCCTAATTCTGAATCCTCCTGAGTCTGGGACAGGATATATCCTCATGAGTTTGGGATATTTGACTGGCTAAGATGAAACCAGAGGAGAAGGAAGAGAAGATGCCTGTGTAGGAGTCTGTCCTTGGCACATCTGTCAATGTGACCACTGGGAACATTGCTCCTACTGAGGGGACCCAGCCTGGCTGGTGATGACTCTCCTATCAGAGACAGAGGTAAAGCAGTGGCCAGAGAGGGCTGAGAAGTCCCAGCCACAGTGGAAAACACTTCACAGAGTAACTGTGAGAGAGATCTGGGGGCTGTGGGGATGGCTGGGGGATGACTCCATCACTGGGGGATGACTCGGAGGAGAAGGTGTGACAGTAGGGGCATCAGCCATGGCCACCCAAGGAGGGACTTGCAAGAGGTGTGCAGGGGAGCATTCCCATTAAACACAGCCTCTCTACCTCTTAAATGGGATAGAATGGAAAAAAACTGAGAGCATAAAGGATCAGATGTGTGAAGAGAAGTAAGTCTGGTCCTGCCATCACCCCAAGGCAGGTTCCTCGTGCTGTGCTCCTCTGGGCTCAGGGGCCAGAGCAAGCTCCCAGGGAGAGAAGCTGCAAGCAGGCATCCCAAGCAAACTTCTAGAAGAGTTTGCCTGCCAACTCTGTTCTTCCCAGTGCAATACTTTTTAAAAAGGCTGTGCCCCTTACAGCTTTTAGCACCTGTGTTGCAATTCACTTTGAACACAAATCACTTCAGTTCCAGCTTTCCCACCTTTGGATGGGGCTGATACTCTCCTGTTGTATGAGGAAGAAAACCACAAGTCCCATACAAGCAAATATTTACCTAGTGTCTTCTCTGAGCAGTGCCATGGGGACCTGACACTTTGCACATCTGAGATGTGCTCTGTTTGGTTACTAGAGGGGCAATATAATCTCCTGCCCTCCTTGTTCCCAGTTCTTTATCCTAGATGTGTTAGCTGGATCACTAGTAAACATAAATCAACAGAGCAGATTTATAGCCAGGGCCAGTGTTAGTGTCACCCACAGCATTAACTGCTACTCTGTACTTGGAAAATGAATGTTTTATGGCCTTTCCTGACTGCAGAGCACAGGCTGCAACCAGGCTCTGCTCTTGTGGCAGCCCCAGAGCTGCTGCCAGCACAGGGCTCTGGCCTTAGCCCTGGCTCACCCCACAGCACTCATGGCAAGGCAGGAGGAGCTGCTTTGCCAAGGCTGTACCTGTTCCCTCCATCGTGGTGCTGGGAGACTCCAGCTCCAGCACACTGAAGCAGCTTTTTCACCCAGTATCCCACCAGTGGCTGCTCCAGGGTGGGTCACTTAGACTTGCTGAAAAGTTTCACTCTCTAGCCAATGAATAGTTTATATCTTTGCACAGCCAAAGAGATCCCATAAGAAGGTTATTTAATCTTTTTCCATAATAGCAATCTGCAGCTGTTTCACTCCTCTGCTGCCAAGAAATGGTGTGATTTCAGCTTTGATCCGCCTTTGCTATTTTTCCCTTCATATAAAAGTGCTATTTGGGAATCTCTCAGCAAAACTCTGGGTTTGGTTTTGGGTTTTTCTTTTTTTTTTTTCTTTTTTTTTCATTTGTTCGGTTGGGTTTTTTTTCAGAACAACTAATTATGATTGGGATAAATGTGGAAATGGATCAAGGAAATTGGCCTGATCCTGAATACTCTTACACTAATGCAAGAGTGTTAAATGAGTACTGAACCTTGCTGGCTCTGTTCAGTAGCATTTCACTCTCAGTTTGTCAGAGACAACAGGCACACAGCAGGGAAGAACCAGGCTGGGTGTGTGAATTTTTTCCTGGTGAGTCTCATCGTTCAGTGTGCTGTGTAAAATTAGCAGTATAGCTTTGGGTCCTTGTGTCTCAGCTGCAGAGTCACATGCCCTGTCCCTGTTAGTGTCACCAACGCAGTCACCAGTGCCCATCCATGTAGCTTGGGGTCTCCCTGTGGGGCTCCTCTGCCATTAACCCCTTGGCAAAGTATGGAACAGCCTGGTACAGAGGCCAGGCAGTGGCAGGGAGTGTTCAGGAGCAAATTGCCAAAACCTGTGGATTAAGACGTGTGCTGACAGCGTGGGCAGAGCAACGCCTGCTCTGCAGAGCCTCCTGCAGCACTGGTTCAGGGCAGGGCCAGGCTTGTGCAGGTATCATTGCTCCTTGCCATCCGTTCATAATTCCAGAGGCACGTGGGTCACTGCCTGGAGCTTATTAAAGAGCCTTCTGGAACAATTACCCACATGCTACTTACTGCTTGAAGTGGGAATGTGCATGCCAAAGGCAGGTAAGAAGGCAGTAGCTCTTCAGATTTGATGTCCAGCTGGAGGAACAGCTACCTAGAAACTTGGCTTTCTTTTCTTTGTCCGTTCTCTGCAGCCCTTACCTTCCAAATTTTTTGGGGCTACATTGTGTCAGTGACGCACTTCTGAACAGTGCTTGCCATTCTGCCCACAGAGGTGACCACCCAGCATCCATCATCTGGTTTAAATTTATCTTCAGAGAGTCAAAGGGCTATTGCTAAAGCAGCTCAGTATGCCCACTTGGCTCCTTCTGGCACCTGGAGCCTCCTCAGAGTTACAGAGAATTATTCACTCCTTCTGACATTTATTATATTAAATTATTAAAATGCTTTGGTTGTAGTGTAGTGTTAGTTCAGTGTCATGTTAGCAGCACCACACGGGCCGGGCTCTTACAGCTCTCACTAAAAGCTGCCTTTTCAGAGCCTGAGGTCTTGGCTGGGGCTCGGCTGCTCTCCACACAGTTGGGCATTATGTAGAAGAAGGGGGGGGGGAGCCTGGGGGGATCCACCACCTTTCTCCTACAGTGATTTCTGTAAACCTTCCCCCTTCTCTGCTCAGCCTGGCAAGTACCACTTGCCAAGGCTTTTCCTTTGCTTTAGGTCAGGATGTGCCTCGGGAGAGGGTGTGAGTGCATTTGTGGTGCATCTCTAGGGTGGCTCTGCCCTGATGCTTGAGGTGGGAGAGACCCAAGGTACCCCGGGGGATTTGCAAGCCCTGGCCAGGTTGCTGTGCCCTCTCCCATGGGAAATGAAGCAGAAAAGGAGGAGTGCTCTGTGTGCTTTCCACAGGAGACACACAGCTGGACCACCTCGCAAAGGGCTGTTTCATGTGGGCACACAGGGAACCCAGGCAGGCGCCGAGAGGCTTTGGTAGGATTGGACCCCACAGTCCCATTGCTGATTTTAGTAGAACCGATGTTTAACACAGCTGAAAATTATCCCTCTCCCTCCCAGCAGCAAGTGTTTAGGGGCATCACTCAGTGCTTTGTCCTGCCTCCAGCCAGGGAAAGCTGCTCCCTGTGTGGGACATACCCTGCTCCACACATCACCTTCTGTGTGTGCACCCTTGGGCAACCGCAGGAGAAGAAAAAGCACTTTACAAGCACTGGGGGAAGCAAACTGCCCTCTGCCCTGCTCCTTTTCAGTTCAGTGAGCTTCAGCAGCTCAGTCTGCTGAGGCAGGGATCTGATATATTTGGTCCCCTGGGAATGAAAGTACCTGACTCTGGAGACCAAAATACAATCCCGACAGCTATTGTTTAGAAACTGGGTCTTCGAATCACCTCTTTATACAAGAACTGTAACTCACAGTAACAGTGTCCCCAAGTGCTACCTGCACTGAATTGAAGTGCAGAGACTTAATTTGCTGCTTTTCCCCCCCAAAAGGAGCTGTGGTTTGCCTTGCTCAGGACACAGCTGCCCTGAAGCTTGCTGGGGACTTGCTGCCACAGAGGGCAATTGTTCTTCCCTCAGTTTGGGGAAACCAAACATCCTAATAAAAAAATATCCATTTTAAAGGTCTGGGTTATATTTTGTGCAGATCAGGGGAGAAAACGCCTGCAGTGCTTTTGGGTATGGAGTCAACTCAATGTTTATGCAAAAGGAAAAGCCATTAGAAATCACAGAAATGAGAAGCCTGCAGTTTCTGGCTTCCCTCATTTTTCAATACCTCCTTTAATCCAGACCAACCCAACCCACAGCCCTTGTATATGCATGGGTATTTATAAATCCTGTATTTTCCTCACTGCACACACAAGTGAAATTCAGCCTTTTCTAGGCCAGGGGGATTTATCAACCACACCAAGGGCAAACAGCAGCTGAGAGCAGGAAGCACAAAAAGCCTATGGCAGTGAGCTCTGCAGGGAGCAGGGGCCAGCCAGAGTGGGCACCCCAGCAGCACCAACACCCCCAAAATGCCCAAGTTTGATAAAGCAGTATTGGCACGTCTGCTAGAAAATTCAGAGAGTGGGGGTGATTTACTGGAGTCTCCTTTCTCTGTTCCTCATGTGCAGAGAGGAAGGGAAGTGCTGTTAAAGCACCACCACACAGTCCTATAAAGCACTAAGGGCAGTTCCTGCCACCATCAGATCAATCTAAGTGCTGGGAGAGGTGGAGGACTGGGAAGATCTATTCCAGGGTTTCTAAGAAGCCTTTGCTGATGATCTCCAATGCACATCAATTGACTTTCTTGATGGAAGCTTAACCTGAGGCTCTCCAGCCCTCCAAGCTCTGGTCTGCAGTTTCCTGGTTCAAGCTCACCTCCCCACACTGCAGCCACTATCTGCTGATGTTCCTAAACTTCCAGCACACTGTAGGTCAAATGGATATTAAGCTTAGACTCTCCTTTTTCCTTGAACTTTTGAGTTTATGCGGCTCCCATGGGCACTCGCCCAGCAGGGGGAGAGACAGTAAAAGAGGGAATAAAAAATTAAGAAAAAGAAAATTATAAAAATATAAAACAAAGAAGAAAAGCAAAAGGAGGAAAAGAAATAGACAAAAGAAAGAAAAATATTTTAAAAAGGACAATCAAATAAAGAAAAAGATAAAAATTATTACTTAAATTAACTTATAACTTAAAATTAAAAAACTTATAACTTATTAAAAAAAGTTATAAGTTAAATTAAGAAAGATAAATGAAGGGGTAAAAAAGGAAAAATAGAGAAAAATAAAGAAAAAAGGGAAATAAACCACTAAAAGCAGCAGGGCCCTCCACACCGGTGAGCCCCTCGGTGCCGGTTCCACCTGCGCACAGCCCCCGCGGGGCGGGGGCAGGTGGGAGCCCCCGAGTCCCCCCAGCCAGCACAGGCGGCTGAACCCCCCCGCTCCCAGCGCTGCCCCGGGGCCGTGCCGTGCCCGCCCCGTTGCTCCCCCCGCTCCCCCGCCCCGTTAAATGCCGGCAGGGCCCCGCCGCTGCCGCCCCGCACCGCCCGCCCCGCGTACCTGAGCCAGCAGCGCGGCGGGGAGCGGCTCCGCGGCCGGCACGGCTGAGTCAGGGGCTCCGAGGGCACCGCCACCCCTGCGGGAACGGAGAGGAGGAGGAGGGTGAGGAGGGTGCGGGTGAGTCCGATCCCGATCCCGGTCCCGATCCCGATCCCCGATGCCAGCCCAGCCCGGCGGAGCTGTGAGCGCTGCCGCGGAGATTGGCAGCGTCTGAGGGGGCTTTTCCTTGGAACGGGGCTGGCAGGAAGGGGAGCGGCGATGCTGGGCGTCAGGAGCAGAAAGCAAAGCCGGGAGGAGAGGAAGAGCATAACCTTTGTCCCAAAGGATTTTTCTCCCATCTGTGGGCTGGAGCTTTCCCGACCCCCGGCCGCACGGGCTTGGCCCCCGCTTGGTGCCGGGGGTGGTCGGGGGGCAGCCGGGGCATGGTCCCGGCTCGGTCCCGCGGTGCTGTGTGAGGGATGTGAACTCTCCCGCGCTGTCGGGATGGCTCAGGCTGCCTGCCCTGCTCACCTTTTGCCTACCTGTCGGGCAGGTCCCTGCTTATACAACCGAGGATCTCTTAACAGAGAATAATAAGGTCTGGTGCACCTGGGCAAGGCGTACTGAGCAACAGGAGATCGAGATCCTGCAGAAAGATAAGCTCAGAAGTGTACCCTCAGTTTGCTATGCACTGTTTCTGCACGACTGGAAAATTGGGTCTGTGCATACTCGTTTGCACAAGCAATCACCCACCTTCGGCTTATCATTCCAACTGTTTCACAGGATAAAATTAGCTTTGGGCACTTCTGTTCCAAGCAATTACATGGGAAAACTTGTTTGGAAAATGAGATTATTCTGCACTCATCGCGTTTGTGTGGACACGCACTCGTGTGAGCTAAGCGGAGCTGAGCAGATGCACGGTGTGGTGGCATGTGCTCTGCTGGGGTTTTGCCCCTCGTTCTGCAGGGACAGCCTTTGCTGTGGAGCAGAGAGCTGCTGAATCCATTCAGGAGGCAGGCTGCAGAGTGGGAACTGGCGTGGTTGAGGAGGCTGGCAGGAAAATGGGACTGTCCCGTGTCAATGGAAGCCCCCACATGTGTGCAGTGGGACTGGGGGAGCAGGGGTCCGTGAGAGGGGTCTGGTTTCAATCCCAACTCTGAGACGAGGCACAGGGCTTTCCCTCTTTTGCTTAAACTCACTGGACTTTTGCTTCACTTAAACCCAGATTATTTATAAAGTTATGATGAAATTCTCCCTTTGGGACCCCTCCCTGTGGGACCCTCTGTAGCATCTCTTGATAGTAAAGGTTTATCTTTTTATTTTTTTCAAGGACAGGAGCAATTAATCCCAGGCAGTAAGTGTGCTGGTTCTCAATAACAAATAGAAATGCATTTCACAAGCAGATTCTTGCAATGTCTGCAGGAATTCGTTAGATTGCTGTTGATATCAGCAAAAAGCTGTGTGTGTGGAAGTCTCTCAGATCTCAGCCCTGATATTTGCCACCAGGATAAGGATAAATTCAGTCTCATCCGAAATGCAAATTTCCATCTTGAAACCGTGCAAGAGATCTTGGTGTTTGCAGTACGACAACACTTTTCATCGAAGCAGGCAGGGTATTGCTGCCTCCAATGGGAAAGAGCTGTTGTTGATTTTTGTGGAAGTTGTAACTTTCATTTGTTGTTGAAGAATTAAAGAAACCATATGTGCTTAGTGCAAGATGAGCTCGGGAGCTGCCCTGGTTGGCTGCTGTAGCAAACACAGGAGCTGTGGCCAACAAGGCAGCCCGTTGTAGGCAATCTGTGGTCACAGAAGATGTTTGTGCTCCCATTGCTCATAACATAGCGTTTCCCTTGAGGTTGGCATTAGGGGTTAAAGGTTTTCAAGAGAAGTCTTTGTTTAAACATCTTTAAAGTTTCCAATAGGGGCCCCTTTGTTCGCTCTGGAGCAGCGTGCCTGCCTTGTTAAAAACTCAGCACTCATAAAATGCCATTTACAAATGCCTGATGAATAGGGCTGAAACATGGAGGGGAGATAAGTAGCGTTTGTATCTACACACACACGGGACTTAGAGACAAGCCCTACCGTGAGGGAATAAATGGGATCTAGAAAAAAACACGGCAAAAAAAGTAAAAATAAATGGAGTGGTGCTTATAAAGAAACTTATAAAAGTCAGCCATTCCCCTTGCACCACTTGGGCCCTTTCATGCCAGATGTCTCCTCCAGCCGAGCCAGAAGGCTGAGTGGCTCCTGACACTTGTCATTACCTCTCAGTAATTGTGTTTTCTCCACTTTGGGCCCAAACAGTAACAAATTGAGCGCTTGGGCTCCATTGGGAGCTCATGCAGCTGCCACAAGGGCTCCACTGATCTGCTGGGCATGGGGACCCTGGCTCAGTGCTCTCCATTACCTGCTGTGGGCTGGTGAGCATTGTCCCTCTGTAGGAGCTCACAGCACAGATGTTCCTTTAGGTTCCAGGTAATGTTTTCAGCTCTCAGAAGGCTTTGGTACTCTCCTGTCTTGGCTAAACAGAAAGGGTTTTAAACCAGCTCTGTTAAAACGGGAGAGGGTAGAGGTGTGTGCTCAGGAGACTCCAGAGACTAGTTCACAGCGATGGCAGCATTTCCATGTGGGATGCTCCAGACTGCTCTGTCTTATTCTGTGTCTGAATATTCCATGGTTCTCACACAGCTTGTCTTTCCTGGTGTTTCTTACTGGAGTCAGAATCCATCTTCCCCACCAATATTCTGTCTTTGCCTGTTTATCTGCAAACTTCTGATCCTCTCGCTTTGCAAGCACACAAGTCCATCCCTAGCCTGGTCCCTCTGGTGTCCCTTGGAGAAATCCATAGGGCTCAGCTGTTGTCCCTTGTAGAGAGGTGACAGTACCTTGGTTTCTCTCCAGACTTCAGTTTTTCTGTCTCTGGGCTGTGTTGTGCTTTGCCAATGTATAAGTTCAGGAGTTTTTGAGTCTGTGTGGACCCATAGGAGTCCATGGTCTATGGCAGGAACCAGTGGGAGCAGATCTGTTGACAGCAGAGGTAACCCCCTGTACAAGAATCCCTGTCTGGGCTGGAAAATTAGGCAAGTTCAACATGTGGAAAAACACTGCCTTTGAGAATACACAGCTCGTACACCTGCAGCTGGATTTGGATGACTTCCCCAAAGTGTTACCTGCTCTTCAGTGTGGGCAGAAGGGAGGCCACAGCCCACTGTGGTACTGTGAGGCTCTGCTCTGGTGCATCTCCTAAGGGGTGATGGCATCCCAGTGTCAGAACAGCAGATCTATTGCTGTCAGAGGGGCGTGGAAGCTGTGAAGTTAGGTGTGAGACATTTCCTGTGCTATCTTTGAGGTTCTCCCTGTGAAAAGTATCTACACAAAACTTGCCTTTCTGTTCTGAGGAGGGACAAAAAGTCCCCGTGTGCCTTTCTGAGGCTGCCAAGCACTCCTGACTTTCTGCTATTTCAATTAAACACATAGCAGGATGGGTAGGATAAAGGGGAGAGGCACAAGAATATTCTCCTGGCGTATTTTCTTATGCCAACACATTGAGTCACATCTCTAGAGTGAGAAATATGATATAAAGATTTAGAGAAGGAGGTCAGGCAATGAATCTATGATTGCTGGGCTGGAATAGCAGGCGGTCTCTGTGGTTGTCTGTGCCATGTAAACTTCTTGGAGGTCAGCTGGGGATAGTGGTCCTAGCAGATTTTGGACACAGATGTCCTGCTAGTAACTATCAATCTCGTATCAGCTCTGCTGCACCAGGAGCCCAGCTGACAAACTCTGTACCAGCCCAGTAGCTGATCTGGGCTATGACTCTTTTCCTTTGTGGTTCAACATGCATATTTCTGAGGGAAAAAGTGCTAACACCTTCCTCCCAAAACAAGAACTTGGACAATGGATTGCTGTGTCAGCTTCTGGATGGCCAGGACATGCTTCTCTCCAAAGTTTGAAGTCTCTTGGCCCAGCTCAGCTGTCCTCCAAGGACCTGTTTGTAGAAGAGCATTTGCATTTTAAAGAGAGTCAGTAAGGTGGATCTATCCCCTGTTGATCACTCTTCATCAAAATCAGAGTATTCTAGTTTTGTTGAAAATAGCAGTTAGGAGATGGGCTGAGTTTGCCTGGTGTACAAGTGTAGCTTAAAGGTCTTGAGTGAGACAGAGAGGAACAGAGAAATGGCACCAGCAGTCCTGAAACAGGAGCCATCTCTGACATGATTAGTTGAACAAGGAGATTTGGCAGATGTGTTTTCCTCTAGCTGTGTTTTCCTCTTGGCTAGATCTTTAACATTTTAATTTGCAAGTGAATGTGGCTTTTATTCATGGCAGCTGTTGCTGAAGCAGCCCAGGTACACCTTGTTTTAGTGCAGGGCTGTCTGGGCAAGAGGCTTTCCAGGTGAGTGGCAGAGCAGTGGGAGGTCTTTTAGAGGTAGTCTGATGGCAAAGAAAGACCCTGTGTGCTGTTGTGGAGAACAAATAGAAGGGGATGCTCTGTCCATTGTTATACCCAGTATTTCCTTCCCAAGGGGACTTCAAATGTCATTTCACAATATAAACCTGCCAGGACTTGTATGAGTCCATGAGCTGTGAATCAAAGACAGCTGTTACTGCAAAAGGACCTGATCAACAAGCTCTTCCTCCTGCCCTCCCTGTGAATATACAGGAGTGGGTCCCATAAAATGGGGAGTAGGCTCTGTGGGGAGCAAGCAGAGCAGAAGAGAAATTCCTTCTGCATCCAGAGAGGTTTTCCTGTTACAGCACTCCTGCTGATTTGTTGCTGTTGGGTTTGGAGCCTCAGCGTGCTGTTGGAGAAATACAGCCTTGTTTTTCAAACAATGTGTCCTTCCAGGTGGCGCTTGGCCCAGTACAGCTGCCATAGAGTTGTAACTGGAAAGCTCTGCCATGTCCTGGAAAGAGTCTGCTCTGGTTCTCCCACAAGTGTTTGGAAAAAACCAAGGACACATCATCCTTTAATGGGGGGAAAAACCCCTTTGGTGCTGGAAATTCATGCCATTTCCATGGTCTTGATGTGCTTGTGGTCTTTGAGTCTTCCTTGCTCTAAAAACTGCATTGCTGTCCTCTCTGGTGGGATTTGCCTTTTGTCATCCAGCTGCTGTGGGGGATGAGCACTGAGATTTTGGAGCTGTGATTGAGTGTAAGGTCAATGCTGCCTGTAAAATGGTCCTGAGAGTGGAATCAGTGCTTGTGAGCAGAGGTAGCACTGAGAGCTGGGCATCTGCAAGCAGAGAGAACCTTGAGATTGGGAATTATGTTGGGAAAAGCCAATTTTTGGGCAACTCTCCAGGAGAGGGTGGATCCAGCTCCAGGGCTGTCCCAGGCCTCATCCTTTCACACTGCTTGCAGGCCTTGCAAATACATGGACAATGTGCCAACAATTCATCCATGTTTCTACAACAAACTTTGGAATCGAGAGGTGCCTCCAGGATGATGTAAGGTGTCTGCATCTCTCCAGATGGCTCTGGTTGCTTCATTGTCCCCTGGGGCAAGACACACATCAGTATTCCTCCCTTGGTCCCTCATGCATTTTTGGGCAGCCTTTCTCTCAGTCATGGACTGGAAGGATGATGACTTGCTGTCCTGATGAGGACATCACAATTTTTCTCCCCATCCTCCAGCTTGAGGGTGCCCTTGCTGTCTTTCTGCTGTTGTCCTGGCAGAACTCAGTTGTCCTAAGTGAAAGGACTCAGGGTCAGGACTCCCAGCTGTATTTTGAATGGGTTTTTTGAGACTTTCATCAAATAACACTGATGGGATTGAATTTCTCAAAACTTCCTGGTTGGGTCTCCACAAAGAAAAGTTCAAAGCAAAGGAAGGTGCATGAAGAGGCAGATGAGGAGGGTGAATCTCAGGAACATGACGTCTAGGGCTGCTCTACCACTGGCCAAGGCTTCCAGCACAGAAATAGGTGCTGTTATCTGGTAGCATGTGTGGCATCAGTGCCCTGCACCCTGCCATGTGTTCCTGGACCTGTTGTGTGTGCCTCCTCCTGTGCACAGCCCTGCTGCATGGGACAGCCCTCTGGCTTGGCTGGTGCTTGCTCACAGGCTCCCAGCTCTTCTCCACTCCATGCAACTCATGGTGATCCCTTGTCCTGGCTTCTTGCAGGGTCTGGAGTCAGCATAGCTCCGTAGCCTTGGTCTACAATCTAATTTCCTCCTTGTGGCACTACTGTCAGGGCTTTTCCCCAGCTGTGAATGCACTGCCACCTCTCCTTTCTCCATCTACTTTGTCCCCTCTACAGATCAGCAGAGAAAGCCCCATCCCTGTAACAGCAAGGAGGATAGGGAGCTGGCAGCATTCCTCACCCTGCTCCCTGCCATGCCCTGTCTTTTTGCCTTGCCCAAGGCAGGGTGCACCCAGGTCCAATCTGCCACCATCTGGATGAACCAGAAGGGGAATATTCAGAGTATTTCTGTTAACCTGTAGCCAGGAGAGAGCTGCCAAGGAGGCCACGCTGAAACCTGAAGCGGCTGTTTTTCCTGAGACTCAGCATTTGGCAGGGAGAGCAGACGGACAAGTGGTGGAGTAGGGAGGGATGCAATTGCCCTGGGGAGCAGCATTGCTGGTGGAGGTGCCCAGGGAAGGTGTGCTGGCTTACCTGTTTGTCTCTGGGGATCCATCTCCATGTCCTCCTTGGCTGAGATCACATGTAGAGTCAAGAGGAGGTGACCCTTCTGTCCTTACATGTGGCTCTCCCTTTGGTCACCCTCCTTTCGTCACATACGGAGCATCTCCTTCAGCAGTGAAAAACAATTACTGTTTCTCCCACTGCGTTGCTCAGAAATGTCAGGAATGGTCCAAGTGTCCCTCTCAGCTCATCTGCAGGGTTTGGCTGAGCCAGTCCAGGCAGCAGCACTCACCTTGCCTAGACCTTTTTTCCTTTATAGCTCAGTGTTATCTCAAGGTCTCTGGCGGTGCAGCCGGTGCCGTGTTTGCCTTGCCCTGCAGCACCTGCCTGCCAGCCGCTCGCTTCCCACCCATCTCCCTCCCTCTCCTGCACGGGCTTGGAGGGGGTGGTGTGTGATCCCTCAGGGTGTGAGGAGTCCCTTCATAGGGATGCCAGTCAGCTCCAGGGGAGAGAGGGTAGAGGGATGGTGGGAGAGATACTGGGGGACATCTGTCCCATCATCTTTGCTTCCCTGTCCCTTTGCTCCTGGGGCAGGACAAGGCATTAAACTGAACGAGGGACCCGGGCACTGTCCGAGCCTGGTCTCTGCTGCCAGGACCAGCATATGACTGAGCTGCCATGCCCTGCCCTGTCCAGGCAGCATCAGCCCTTCCAGCTGTGGGGAGAGCCAAGACTTCATCCAAAAGCTGAGATGCTGTTAAAAATAGATCAGTCGTGAACTGGTTTTCTCCTTCTTGGTTCCTGGCCCGACAGCTCATTCCTCCCTCTGGGCTGTCTTTGAAACTCTCTGGATGCTGTGAGACACAGGCTCCGTAGCAGCCTGCCACTGCAGGGAGGTGTGGAGAGAAGAGAGCTGCAGAAATGTTCCAGGTGGCATAGCTGTCCCAAAAATATTTAGTGTGTTGTGAGTGCTTTCTCCCAGGAAAGAAGCAGTGCTGGAAAAAGAATCTGCTAAATAAATGGGGAAACAAAGCTGGGGGAGGAGCACTGTTTGCCTCTCTTCTTGCTTGTGGTGATGGGACACAGGTGTCTGAGCAATCCTGGCCACAAAGCAAAGCTCACCTCTGCTCCCTGGAAAAGACCTGTCAGGCTGCTGTCCCTGCTCATCCCCTCAGCCAGAGCGATCCCACAGCTCCTTCAGGAGCTCCTGGCCCTGCTGCAGTCGCTGTGCTGGTCCCAGGCTGGGAGGCTGCTCACCTCCACGGAAAGGCCACGTCTCTCTCTTTCAGACGGGTGTTCTGGATCCAGTATCCTCTTGTACCCCTTTTCTGTCCTCCTAATTCTTTAATATAGTTTTCCAGGTGTGAACACTGAATCTCGAGACAGTTTTAAGATGCAGCTGTGAAACCTATTATCAGTGTCTCTGCTATCAAAGACGTGGTGTTCAGGGCTGCACGTAACCACTGAGCAATTAAACAGCAACCCTGGTGATGAATTACAACTGAGACCTCCTGGGGCTAAATAAATACTGGCTGATAACTACTGATAAAATGAATTTTTTGTGTTTTTTTTTTCTTAAAAGCACCCTTCCAGTGTCTGTGCCCAGTCTTGGAAATGCACATTTCCTATGGAGAGTCACATTATCTGTGGCATTTCCATCCCTAGCACCTTGGGTTTCCAACCAGAGCTGGAATAAAAATAAACTAAATAAATCCATGTCCCTGCAGGAGCCAGGCAAGGCAAGACAACACAGAGGGCAGGGAGGGAACAAAGAGACAAGCTGAGGTTTTGGGTAACAAGTTTAAATATCTTTTCCCCCAATGATCCTATGCTAAAGACATGAAAAAAAACCCAACTTTTGAGATGCAGACTATCCCTTGGAGAAACCTTTAGGACAGGGAGAGCTGCAGAGTGTTGGTGGCAAAGTGGTGGGGACCCCCAGGTGATGTGAGGCAGAGCAGCAGGCTGGCAGTGTTTCACCCAGTACCTGCTTGGGGGAAGAGGTGTGAGCCCCCCTGCACAGGCACCCTCACACCCTCTGCCTGCAGAGGCTTCTGCTCTCCCAAGGGAGTTTGGAAACAGGCAGAGAATGGAACTTCCTGGAAAAATCATTTTTGCCAGTCACTTTGAGAGACTTCTGAGCAGGTTTTGTCTATGCTGGTGTTTCATCTAGGGGCTTCTCTTCCTGTGCAGGAGTATCAGGAGGGCTGGTGCTCTGCATCCCTGTGTGCAGCTTTCCTACTCTTCACTGACTGCAGAGAACAGCCACACAGTCAGGGAAAAAGCATTTGGCTGAACATCCCATCTGCCTAGTTTGCAAGTGAAAATACAGTTTGTCCAATGGCCAGCTCCACCCAGAGCAGAAAATCAGACCCTTTGGCAGAGTGTTGCTACTGTAATGAAATTGAGCTGTGCTGAGACTGCCAGTCCTTGGAACAAGAAAGATTCCATGTGGGTTCAGAGAAGTTTGGGGATGGATCTGTCAAAACTGCTGCTGTTTAGGGTTTTTGGCACTGCCTGAGGACACCCACAAGAGAATGTTGCCCTGTGGCTGATTGCACCTTGTCTTCTCCCTGCAGCACATCCTTCCAGCACTGGAACTGTGAGGTCTTGCAGAGCCATGATGAAGCTCCTGCCTGTTGCCCCTCTCCTCCTGCTTCTCCTGACAACACTGGAAGCCAGACCAAAACCTGCAGGTGAGCCCTGGCTGGTGAGGAATGCATGGAGGGCAAAGAAGTGAGAACATAGGGAACTCTTGGAGGACAGTTTGATGTACAACATGGGGGAATATGATGCCTCTTCTTTGGGAACATCCCCGGGAGGATGGAGGATCCCCCCAATAGAGGGCACAAACTTCCTGGCCCCAGCATGGTGGCTCTGGTGCTGTTTACTCTGGGCATGTCCTCAGCTGTGACACAGCCCTGCCCAGGGCTTGTCCCCCTCCAGGCCATAGACTATTACCTTAACAGGAGCTGTAAGGGGAGGCATCCTCCTTGCTTGAATCTCTAGGCACAGGGGACAAAGCAAACCCAGAGGTACCAGCCTCTCTCCACCCAGGACAGAGGGATCTAAATCAATTTTAGTTTAAAAACAGTGAAGGCACAAAATAGGGAAAGGAGCAGGTATGTCTCAGAGACCTTCAGAGCAATTGACATTTGCATCATCCCAAAGGGACTCAAAGTGTTTCCTTATGATTAGGGTCCAGTTCTCCCAGGCTTGGGTGCACACAAGCCAAGCAAAATATGTTCATTGGCATTTCACTTGCTGAACACTCTCCCAGTTTGCACTGGAAGTAGCATCCTCATGCTCAAGAAAAGATCTTTGGCTCAATATCTGCCAAGTGTGTGCCCTTAGCTTTGCTTTTTACTGTCTCATTTTCTGCCCTTAAAAAAACACAACCACAACAACCCACAGCCAGGGGATGTCTCCCCAGCCTGTTGGCCCTGCTTCTGCTCTGCCACCACCTTCTGTGGATTTACTGGGCAGTGGAAAGGTGCCAGTCTGTGGGGACTGCCCAAACCTGCTCTCTCCATCCCTCATGAGCAGCCCCCAGCCAGCGGACAGAGATCTCTCTGCTCCCTGCAGACAGCCACAGAACCTTCTCTTTGCCTTCTCCTTAGCACTGAAGTGCAGGACAGGTCCCCTGGACATCGTGTTTGTGATCGACAGCTCCCGCAGCGTGCGCCCCTTCGAGTTCGAGACCATGCGGCGGTTCATGATGGACATCATCGGCAACCTGGACGTGGGCCCCAACGCCACGCGGGTGGGGGTGATCCAGTACTCCAGCCAGGTGCAGAACATCTTCTCCCTCAAGACCTTCTTCACACGGGCAGACATGGAGAGGGCCATCAACAGCATCATCCCGCTGGCCCAGGGCACCATGACAGGGCTGGCCATCCAGTACGCCATGAACGTGGCCTTCACCACGCAGGAGGGTGCGCGCCCCCTGCACAAGAGGATCCCCCGCATCGCCATCATCGTGACGGACGGGCGGCCCCAGGACCGTGTCACCGAGGTGGCCACCCAGGCCCGGAACGCTGGCATTGAGATCTACGCCGTGGGAATCCAGCGGGCAGACATGAACTCTCTGCGAGCCATGGCCTCCCCACCGCTGGAGGAGCACGTCTTCCTGGTGGAATCCTTTGAGCTCATCCAGCAGTTTGCCAAGCAGTTCCAGGACAAGCTTTGCGGTGGGTGAGAGCCGCTGCTGTGGAGGGGTAAGGGGGGCTCTGGTGTCTGCTCCTCACCCAGGACAGAAAGTGACCTTCAGAGGGGTGTTTGGGGTGGCTGTCCATGCCAAAAGCAGGGTAGATGGGGAAGCAACCTCCTCAGTGAGGTGCCAGGACAGGGCACTGCACAGTTTCTGTCTGTGCACTGGAAACCAGTGGGTGAGCACTGGGGCTGGCAGGGCAGGGGCTGTGTGAGTTGTCACACTGGCTTCTGCAGCAGGGACAGGCATATGCCAGAGCCAGGGTCCCCATGGAGCTGGCATATGCCTGTGGGGCGCTCTGATGCCTGTTCTGTCTTGCAGGGGTGGACATGTGCATGGAGCGGGAGCACGGCTGCCAGCACAGCTGCATCAGCATCCCTGGCTCCTTCTACTGCGAGTGCAACCCAGGCTACAGGCTCAATGTGGATGGAAAGACCTGTTCCCGTAAAAACCCTTTTATTATCTAAACTTTCATAGGGGGCTTGTAGTTGTGGGTCCCGTAGAGGGAAGCTGGAACACAGCAGAGGATTCAGGGAGGCCAGCAGCAGCCTGGGTGCTCTGTTCCCTGAGCCCACTGCTTCCCAGCTCTGTAATGACTGCAGACATTCAGCATTGCTAAATCCTGGCCACCTCTCTGAGATGGGACACTCATGACTTATGTGGGCACAACCAGCTGCCTGTCAGCTGAGGGGGCCCAGGCAGTGAGTACCAGAGGATTTACATTCCAGCACCAAATCAGTGTTTTCTCCCTGGATTTTAGAGCGAAGCCATGTTAGTTGGTCTGACCACCACACCAGGACTTTTCCTTCTTGTTTCACGGTGCTGGGAGCTGCTTTGAAGCCCTGGAGCAGTCCTGCCCTGCTGGGACAGGAGGGTGATGGGTGTTGTGTTCCCCTGCAGCCATTGATGCATGTGCAGACGGGAGACACGGCTGTCAGCATCACTGTGTCAGTGTGCGGGGGTCATACTCGTGCCGCTGCCGGCCAGGTTACTACCTCAGCCACAACAAGAAGAGCTGCACCAGTAAGTGACTGTCTCCCTCCCTGCCCCTTCTTCACTTGCTTCCTGTTCTCTCTCCACTCTTGTCTTTTCCTTTCTGCCATCCCTCTTCTTGCCTCCCCAGTGATTGATTACTGCAGTTTCGGAAACCACAGCTGCCAGCACGAGTGTGTGAGCATCCCCAACGGGCACTACTGCCGCTGCCGCAGTGGCTTCACGCTCCAGCCCGACAGCAAATCCTGCAGGGGTAGGTCCTGGCACACTGCACAGCACAGGCTGTGTGTATAGCACGTGCCTTTACATCCTGCCCAGTCTCCAGGCTGTTTCCAGACCACCCTGAATGGGGATAACGCCATGCCCCTGGCTTGTCTTCCAGCCACCGACCTCTGCAACGGGGTGGATCATGGCTGTGAGTTCAAGTGCGTGAGCACGGAGGGCTCCTACCACTGTGTGTGCCCTGAGGGCCAGCATCTCCAGGCTGATGGCAAGACATGCAGCAGTGAGTACTGGGACACAGCCCTTGACATTCTCCTTATCTAGGCTCTGTGCTCCTGGAGAGAGCTCAACTGAAACTGGGCTGGGGGGCTCTGTCTCCACTTGGGACTCTAAGCTAGGCTGGAAGAGGGTGGAGAGCTGGCTGTGGTTGGGGGAACACCCTGGCTTCTGTGGGGATGGATGCTTGTGTCCTCAGAGACATGGCTCAGAAGATGCAACAGCTTTAAGAAAAGATTCAGGAAAAAAGAAACCTAGGAAAGACTTTCACGGGGTGTTGGGTGTCACTGGAATTTTTTGGGCTGAGTTCCTTGGGCATAGTCTGCTCTCCTCTCCAGGAGTTTCAGGGTGCAGTTCCAGGGTGTTCCACAGTGTCCCAAAGCTCAGCCCCAGCCCAGGCTCCTTCACTCTGACATGGCCAGGCTGTTCCTCTCTCACCTTCCCCCTGTGCCTGCAGAATGTGGAGCTGGGCACGTGGACCTTGTGATGGTGATCGATGGTTCCAAGAGTGTCCGGCCCCAGAACTTTGAGCTGGTGAAGCAGTTTGTGAACCGTATCGTGGACCTGCTGGAGGTGTCCCCCCACGGCACACGGGTGGGGTTGGTGCAGTACTCCAGCCGTGTGCGCACTGAGTTCCCCCTCAACAAGTACCACAGCGCGGATGAGATCAAGAAGGCGGTGATGGATGTGGAATACATGGAGAAAGGCACCATGACAGGCCTTGCCCTCAAGCACATGGTGGAACACAGCTTCTCTGAGCTGGAAGGTGCCAGGCCTCTCTCCCACAACATCCCCAGAATCGGGCTGGTCTTCACAGATGGACGCTCCCAGGATGACATCTCCGAATGGGCCAGGAGAGCAAAGGAATCAGGTGCAGGGGGAGGATTGAGAACCCCAAATTGCAGTGTTTTGGGCATCCCTGGATGGTTCCTTGGGGTGTCTGTCTCAGGGAAAAGCTTCAGCATCCAGCCTTGGGGAGCTGTATCCCATGCTCTGTTGTGGCCACAGGATGCTCTGGTCAGCATCCTTCATACAGCAGTCTGCACCGCTGCTGTGCTCCTGCCTGTCCTTCCCAAATTCCTGCTGTATTTTTGGGAAGCCCAGAGACAATCCCGCATCCTTGGCTTTGCTCTCTCTGGGCTTGAGGCTGCTTGCTGCGGGGTGGCCAGTGCAGTGCTCAAGATGTGTCCTTGGCATGCAGGGATTGTCATGTTTGCTGTGGGTGTCGGGAAAGCTGTGGAAGAAGAGCTGAGAGCAATCGCTTCTGAGCCAGTGGAGCAACACTTCTCCTATTCAGCAGACTTCACCACCATGACCCACCTTGTGGAGAACTTCTCCCTGAATATCTGCCCAGGTGGGTGTTTGTGGACACACCAGGGGACTTGACCCCAAGCCAGGGAAGAGACAGTGGCATGCTTTGTGTGTCTGTCACCCTGTATCGAGTACCCCAAGGCTGAGCTGGGCTGGTGACCCAGCTATGACCTAGGCTATCTCAGGATCTCTCCAGGCTGTTGTGGGTTTAAATGTGGGTCTCTGGAAGGGATTTGGAAGAGGAAAAGGTGGAGCTGGGGGAATTAGTTAAAAAACAGGAGGGGTTAATACGAAAGTATTTATGTGAGCAACCACCCCTGTGCCATTGCATGGGCAGAATTTGGGAGTGCTACCCTGCCTTGTGGGATGCTTTGAAGGTGTCCTGTGTACCTTGTTTAGACCTGTGCTTCTGCTGCTGCTGGGGGCAGTGTGAGGGTTTCCCTGCCCTGGGACAGGCTGGGGCTCCCCAGTGCCCTTGAGGCCCCCACAGGGCTGCAGATATGGAATCAACCTGCCCCCTGCCACCTCAGCTTGAAGGTAAAGTGAAGCTCAGCACTGGCTGTCCTTGGCACACTGTGACCACGTGTGACAGCTCTGTGGGATGCCTGGCAGAGAGCTCGCTGGATCAGCAGGGCTGCCTGACAGAAAGCAGAGAGGCTGAAAAAAGAGGGCAAAATGGTGGGGAGAACCCTGAGCCTCGGTGGGTGGCTGCAGGGACAAGGGACCTGTCTGGGAGAGGGGGCACTGTGGGGCCATGGTCTGACTGCAGCCAAACCCCCACTGTCACAGAGGAGGGCAAAGGGGAGACGGACATCCGCAGCCCGTGTGAGTGTGAAGCGCTGGTGCAGTTCCAGACCAACACCGTGGCCATCCTGCAGAGCCTGACCGAGAAAAATATCCTTTGGGGTGATGCCTGGGCTTGTCAGGGAGCAGAAGAGCTGAGGACAGAGCACACCTAGGGGAGGGAGGGATAGATAAATGGGAGCGGGGAAAATTTTAGGCTCTTTTGCGGGGATAAAGTCCTTTGCCCAGCAGACTGTCTGGCTCACACTGTTTCCTTAGCACGTTCACTTGCTCAGATGACAGCCAGACTTGAAGAATTGGAAAAGCAGATTGCCAACAAGAAGTGAACCTGGAAGAGAACTGCAGTGCTCAGCGGGGCACAGTGATGGATATACAGTAGCTACATGACATTGTTATTGCTAGGTTATCATAAAGCATCAGTGTTTGTTCTAGTATTGCAGAGTCCCCAGGGGGGCATGGACTGTATTTAAAAAACCCAAAAAATCCTAAAAACATACAAAAAGGAACTTGAACAAAGCCCCTGCTGCAAAGCCGAGAGGTTCAGTCATCATTCCTTGGCACATCTGGGATGATGGGGAGGAACTGTTTGGGCAGGCTGGTCATTGGACAGACGTGACACCTGGTGTCCCCCAGAGTGACTGGGATGACACAGTCCCCCTGGACCCTGGCAGGCTGCTTTATAGGAGAAAAAGCCTATGGTGGTGTCACCCTGAGAGCTTCTGTTGTCTCAGCATCTGCTGCCAAAGTGGTGGGGCAAGGACAGCTGGGTGGTTCAGGCAGCTCAGGGGATGCCTGATGCCCAGCTGGCTCCCAGTGTGGTGCCCAGGTGGGCTCCCATGGGAAGGCAGGTGGCAGGAATTCTTAGATCCCCTTGCCCTGGTTTGGCAGAATAGTTTGGAAATTGGTATTAATCTTGTTTGGTTTTATAATCACATAGCAAAATGGTAACTATTCTTTCTATCAATATCTATGTGTGTGTGTATATATATATGTATATTTAATTCTGAGAGCAGGGTAGTGCTATTTTTAAACTCTTGTTTTATATAAAGGAATTTCTATCCTGACAATAAACACCCTGAAGATTTGTATGACATGTCCTTCTCCTTTCAGCTGGGCTGCAGGGTGACAAGAGGTACCTCTGTGTCAGATGTGGGGTCTCTGGCTTTTGCAGTGGCTCCTGTCCCCAGGATCCAGAAATCCTTTGGGAAAATCTTTGTTTTGTGGCACCCCAGGGTGCTGCTGGTCCAGCCTCAGCTGGAGGGAGCCAGTGTGGCACGGACACTGTGTCCCCATGGGCAGGGTTTGCTCTGGAGCCTCTGCGTGTAGGAGCACAGGGAGCTGAGAGCTGAGCTGGGCATGGACCATAGCCTGGTCAAGGTGCCCATTGCAGCTGCTCTGGGGTGGGTGTGGAGGCAAAGAGATACCTGGGATCTGCTCCTGATGGATCCCTGCAGACTTCCCAAAGAACCGCCACTGACAGCAGGACTCTGCCCGGGGCAGTCTCCATTCTCTTGATTTCATCCCTCAGCACAAGAGTGCATTTAGTTCCTTTCAGGGTATAACACAAAATTCCCCCATGAATCTGCAGCCGCCCAAGGACCCATCCCTGTATCCAGCTCTGGGGTCCTGAGCACAGGAAGGACCTGGAGCTGTTGCAGTGAGTACAGAGGAGGCCATGGAGGGGCTGGAGCCCCTCTGCTCTGAGGAAAGGCTGAAGGAGTTCGGGATGCTCAGCCTGGAGAAGAGAAGGCCATGGGGGGCCTTGAAGGGTCCTGTGGGAAAGATGAGGACAGAGTGTTCAAGAGGGTCCGTGGTGGGAGGAGAAGGGGGGGATGGCTTTCAATTCCATGAAGTTGACTTGATGAAAGGAAGCTGGTTTTTCACACTGAGAGTGGCAAGACACAAGCCCTGGCTGTGCACAGAAGCTCTGGATGCCACATCCTGAGGAACATCCAAGGTCAGGGGGTACAGGACTCTCAGCAACCTGGTCTGGTGGGAGGTTTGGATAAGTTTAACTCAGATTTGGATAAGATGATCTTTAGGGTTCATTCCAAGGCAAACTATTCAGGGTGGTCCCCATCACACACAGCAAAGCGAGTTTATCATTGAATTCCTGTGCATTATCACTGCACAGCAAATACTTCAGCTGAAACTTTCTTCTTCCAGCAAAGAGCAGAAAACAACCATTGACTCTTGTGTCACCCCACAAGATTGTGTCCCCATCTCCTCCCTGTCCCCCTGCTTGTCACCAGGCCCCTGACACTGTCATCAGACCTGAATGGTCCCTGCTGCCTGGATCTTGCCATCCATCCCTGCAGGATGCTGCCTTTGGTCCCAAGGAAGGCACAGTGCCATTCCATGCAGGTGCACATGGCTGCACTTCCTGGGTGGGCTGCAGCTCTGTGCAGGTGCTGTAGCACAGGGAGCCCACTCTGAAGTTTTGCTCCCTAGACAGGCTGTCACAGACACTGAGGAGGAGATGGAAATTGATAAAAAGATTGGTAGAGAAGAGAATATGGCTATAGATGTAGAAGAGAATGGAGAGGAAGAATGAGATGTGGAGGAGATGGAAGAAGAGATGGAGGTGGATATGCAGGAAGAGCTGGAAGAAGAGATGGAAGTGGATATGCAGGAGGAGATGGATGAAGAGATGGAGGTGGACGTGGAGAATGAGGTTGAAGAGATGGAAGTGGATGAGGAAAGTGAGGAGGAGGACATGGTGTTGGGCTGAAGATGGAGGCCAGCAGCAGGACAGGCAGGTGCTGGCCATCCCCTGCCCATAGGCACAGTGTGTCCCCTGCTGCCAGGCTGGGGCTGGGCTGGGTGGCCCCACTCAGGGACACAGTGCTGGGGAGAGGGGACCCTGGCTTGTGGTGGCACAAGCACCAGCCCTGGCCTGCCCTCTGCTTGCTTTGGGCCATGCTTAGCCAGGCTCAGTGCTGGCAGCAGAGTCCCGCTCTGTCAGGGTGTGCCAGCCTGGGGGCACAGGGAACAGCCCTCTGTGCCTGACTGCAGTGACAGTCTCACTTGCTTTTCTTCCAGGAATGATGGAGATGCCGGACAGGGATGCCACCCTTCTGTATATATGTAAAGTGTTCTTCAGTACATACATTTTAGAGTGTTGTTGACTTTTGTAAATATGTCTCATACATAGCTGTTATATAGGTTCTTATGTAAATTCGTGGTGTAGTTCACTGTTGTTTCTGCTCTTCTGTAAATAAACAGCCTTTATTTTTCACACCCCAGCTCTCTTTCCATTTGCTTTGGGCACAGGAAGCATTGTTGTGCAATTGTGGTTTACTCCTGGTCTGGGTTCCCCGGGCTGGAGATGTCTGTGAGTGCTGGATTAGGGGTACCTGTGCACAGAGCAGGTTCCACTTAGAGCTCTGTACACACTTCATAGATGCAGATCCCACAGGGCCCTTTCCCGTGGGATTACATCTGTGAGCAGGGCCGAACGTGCGTGGTCCTGCAGAGCCACATCAATGACACTTCACTAGGTGGCACCAGACACCAGCGCTCGGAGGGTGAGGCTGGGCTGCGGGCACCCCCTTCTCCAGGGCAGACCCCGGAGCTGAGGGGAGCTTCCTGAGCCAGGAGCCGGGCAGGGATGGATGGATGGATGGATGGATGGATGGATGGATGGATGGATGGA
>CM031874.1:1615283-1689568 GCA_018697195.1 Certhia americana | reverse complement strand
CTCAGCAGGCTCCACAGGGACAGGGCCCGGTGGGCTCCCCAGTGAGGGGCTGGGCAGCTCATTGGGACAGTGAGCTCATGGGGACAAGGCCCGGTGGGCTCCCTGGTGAAGGGCTGGGCAGCTCCCTGGTAAGAGGCTCAGCAGGCTCCACTGGAACAGGGCCCAGTGGGCTCCCCAGTGAGGGGCTGGGCAGCGAGGTCATTGGGACAGTGAGCTCATGGGGACAGGGCTTGGCAGCTCCCTGGTGAAGGGCTGGGCAGCTCCCTGGTAAGGGGCTCAGCAGGCTCTGCTGGGACAGGGCCTGATGGGCTCCATGGTGAGGGGCTCAGCAGCCCACTCACCACCCCTCCGAGGACAGAAAATCTCGGCCAGGCTATGGGGGCCAGCCTGGACCCAGCCACGCAGGCTGAGTGGGGCCAGCTCGAACCCAGCCCGCCACCTCCTCCAAGGCCAGAAACCAAGAGGGTTTTTTTCCCCCCCTTTTTTTTTTTGTGTCTTAAAATGTGTGTTCACAAAGGCATGTCCATTCTTTCCATTGGTTCTATTATATGTCAATATTTAAAATTGTTTCTGTTCTGTAAGCTTCTGTTACGTCCACAGGAAGCTAACAAGGCCCTAAAAGGGGAATTATTCCATACCAAAAATGAATCAATGCTAAACTAAGACAATTTGGCTCAGCCCCAGGTGTGGCTGCAGGGGTCAGTTGTGCAATGGAATAGCTGCTTTTTGAGCAATCGAACAAAAACCACATTTTGAATTTTGCGCAAAAGGCTTTTCTGGAAAACACAACGCAACAGGCAGAGGAAAAAGGTGCAAACATTGGCACGTGCCCAGCCCTGTTCCCCACCCCGTCCTCCCAAGGGTTTAAATGCTGGTGTCCTGCACCTCTCACACTCGCATCTCTCAGGGACACGGCAGCATGAAGACAGTGGCCGCCCTCCTCCTGGTGGGGATGCTCATCCTCTGGGCAGAACTGCCAACAGGTAGGAGATGTCCTAGGATAAGGTACGGGGAGGAAGAGCTCAGGTGCTGGGAAGGAACCATGTTTACGTGGATCCTGTGGGAGGGCAGGGGAGAGGTGTGTTTGCCGGGCAGCATCTCCCCTCAGCTGCCCTGGAGCAAACCAGTCCCTCCTCTTGCAGGCAGCGCCTGGTCCTGTCCCCCTGTCCGCTTCACCTGCGCTCTGCACAACCCACGGAACCAGTGCCTCGTCGACCGGCACTGCCCCCGTGGCAGGAAGTGCTGCCGCTCCTTCTGCGGGAAGAAGTGCATCTCCAAGCCTCCTGCCATCCCTGTCACTCACGGTAGGAGCTCATGGGTAGCAGAGCGGGGTATGGTGAGGCAGCTCTGGGCAGGGAGCTGTGTCCAGCTGCCAGAGCCCCCGGCCAGGCTGCTGGGGTGGCTGTGGACAAACATGTGGGCTGTGGTGAGCACCAGACCCAAGCTCTTTCTTTTTCTCCCTCTCCTCAGTGTGAGCTCCGGTTTCCAGGATAGACAGAGGGTCATCTCAGCACTCCCATCCCACCTCAGCTCCAGGATCACTCTGTGACAGCTGCTGCACAGTGCTCTGTGCCACCTGCTTCCCCTTCTCCCTCTGCTCCCCCACTGCTCTTGTAACAAATAAAACAGGTTTTTCCCAAGGGTATTTGTGATGTGTGACTTCTTTCCCCACCTTCCCCCTCCTCTCTCCGTCCTGGCACATAGTCCCAATGCTGCTTTCACCCCAGAATTTCTGTCGGGGGTAGAGGATGAAAACAATCTGGCTAAACACACCTGCAGTGTGATTAGGGGCTGGCTTGGGGAAGAAAATCCATCCAGAGGCACACAACCTCCAGGAGAAGAGAGCAATGGGAAGGGACTGGAACAAAACAAGACAGGTTGCTTTAGGAAGGCTGGAAGGCTGCAAGGGGCCCTGGAGAGCAGTGTGTCCTCCAGGCTACTCCCAGCTGGACAGGGCTGTGGAAGGGGACTGACCTTGCCTGCCCAGGAAAATACAGAAGGTGTGAATACCCTACTTGGGCCACATTTGGAGAGCAGAGGAGGGGGTTACAATGACCCAAACTCCTCACTGAACTGGTGAGCTGGTGGGGAAAATTCAGCTGAAGAATTTTGCCTGGGAAAGCCTCAAGCCAGGGCAATAAAATCATAGCTCCAAGGGGTTCTTGTAATTTTTGTACAGCTGAGTGCTGGGGACAAAAATTCAGGAAATGCCAAGAAACATCAGCAGAAGAGAGTGTGTGCAGCCTGAGGGACCTGCTGGCCTCTGTGCAGTGCAGAACCAGGCACTGCAGGGGCAGAGCATCACTCACCCAGCCTAATGCCCAAAGAGGGCCTCTCCAGCTCATTGCTGAAGTCAGGCTTGCTGAGAATGTCCCACTCTCAACAACCAGCCCCAGCCCAGGCTGTGAGAGGAGCTTGGTCCATCTGCCCACACTGAGGGAACAGAGAGGAGCTGTGTGAGAGCTGAGCTAATGATCCCCACGGCCAGGCACGAGCAAAGCGATCTGGAGAGCAGCACCAGCTGGCCAGATTTTAAACCACCCACAAACACAGCAGGATGGAGACTCTGGCTGTGGGATTGACACCTTGCATGGCCCACGGGAGATGCTGGAAGCTTCCCAGCTGAGACTGGGGAGACCATCTGCTGGAGTGAGTCCTCCTACGGTCACTTCTGTGTAGGTGACCTGTTCTCTATGGAGGAACTAGAAGGAGGCAGACTCAGAAATTACTCTGACTGAGAAGGAAGAAGTCCTATGGTAAAAAAATCAACTCTTTGCTTAGCCTGGCCACGGGAGGGCAGAGAGGAACTGGAGAGCTCATGCGGCGCTGGGGAGTCTGGAAACACCAGGTGATGTAGCAGGGAAAGGCAAAACAAGATCCGGCAGCTCATCAGCCAAACTCAGTGTAAAATCAGACATTGCTTCTGCCCAGTGCAGTGTCCTAGCAGGAGAAAACTCTCGCTGACCCCAGGCGAGCCCTCTGCGCAGGGAGAGCTGTGCCACACAAGCCGTGGGCTGAGGGGCTGAGTCCCAGCGCTCCCGTAGCCATCCCCGCATCCCGGCACGGGCTGGCGGCAGCCAGGGCAGAGCAGCCTGACTGCACCTCCTGCGGTCATTAGTCACAGATCACAACCCTCCTCCTCCTCCATCAGCACCAGCTATTATCAGCTATTAAGCAGGCATTTCCATACAGCAGGCTAATTTGATAATGCTGCAATTATCTTGGTTTGTTAACAAGATTAAATTGCTAATTGGTTTGATTAAGCACAGAGCTCCAGGCATGAGGTGCCTCTCAGCTGGCCCTGCATAACCCGATGGATGCCGTGTCCAGGGCAGCAGCTCCTCTGCAGAGACAAGGAAATGGCAGGAAGGGTTCATCCTCCCAAAACCTGCTGCTTGAGGCCTCCAGATCTCTCTGTGAGAGGTCTCTCTTCTTGCTTTGAGACAGCTTTGCTCATGTCACCACTGTCACCCAGCTGCTGGCCCAGGAAGGCAGGACGTGGCTTTGGGCCAGAGGATGCTCTGGGGACATCTAGTCTGTCTCAGTCCTGCTGCGCTCTGTTTTGGAGCCCTGAAAGTCAGAAATCCCTGAGGCAATGCACCAACTGTGCCTCCACCTGCAGCTGTGTCAACAAATCCTCTGCCTTTCTCTTCCCAGGCACAGGTCCCTGCCTCCTGTGCACAGCATTTCCAGCTATCACCAGCTGTGCTGGGGAGTCTGGGGAGTTCCCAGCACTGGATTAGACTCACCTCTACCCCCTCCATGAAGCAGCACCCACCTGGGAGGAGCTGGGCAGTGCACCAAAACACACAGGTTGTGGTAAGCTCCTGGCAGTACGCATTAACTGAAATCTGTGATTCAGGTCTCTAGGGAGGAAGGGAATTTCCCTCTTTGTCCTAGGTAGGTGCCAGCAAGGCAATGGGAAAAGCAGAGAGTGCTGTGTCAGAGAGATTCTTCCCACATCAGCTGTTTCCCCAAGGCCAGAGCAACCTGGAGATGAAGGGGTTAATTTTCTCTGCCTGGGGGCTCAGGACTCCCTACTTCTCCTGGGACAGGTCCACCGGGTCTGATGCTGGGAATGTGGGCAAAGGCTGTAACTGAAGGGCCCAGCTTTGAGTTAGAAACATCCATTGTGGCATGTCACATCAGCAGCACCACTGCAGGGCAGGCAGCAGGTCTGGCTTACTCCATCTTCCCTCAAAGCAAAGGTTTTCAGGCCAGTCACTTCTGGATAATTCCCAAAGGAAACATCCAGCACTCCCCAACTTCCCAGGGGATGGAATCCAGAGTGTCTCCCCAGGGATCCATCATCACCACCACAGAGCATCCTTGCTCCACACAACATCCTTTGTTTCACTCTGAAATGTACGTAGGACAGAGGATAGAGAAGTCAGGTCTCACCCACAGCACTGCAGAATATTTTCTTGGAGCCTCCCCCTGCGTATCTTTTGGTCTGGCTCAGAAGACTGGGTGGTTGGGGTCTGAATACAGAACAGTTTGGTGCTCAACAGTGATGTGAGACCTTTTCAAGAGATGATTCAAACCAGCCTAATAAGAATTACTACAGCTTTGACAGCCTTTGAAAGGGAGGGTTATTTAGCTAGCCTGGCCTAGGAGTGGGAATCTGTAGTCCAAACAGGATCTCAGCAATTACATCAGTTCCAGAGGAGAAAAATACCCTAGGCAGAGCAGCTCTGCCCATGGTCAGGAGCTATGCACAGCCCTCATCATTCCTGCTGAGGAGCAGCAATATTCCAGAAGGCCAAAGGAGTCAATAGCATTCTGCTACCCACCATAAAAGAAACAGATACACACCTCTGCAGAAAAACAAACCATCCTCACAGTTAAAGGTCAACAAATGTACAAATTCACTCTGTGCTTTTGTCTGTGGGATGGTTCATACAAACAAACTCAGCTCCTCACCTGGACCTAGACCCTCTGCAGTGGCAGGGAGAGTGGTCTGGGCCAGAGCTGTCTCACACCAGCTGATGCCCTCCAGCATTTTCTTTCTGAAGGCACAGGGCTGCTTTGTCTTACATGTCCAGGATACCAGTAACCTTTCCCAGTGCCCTCCCACCCTTGCCAGTGAGCAGCAACACAGGACACCAGCTCCCACTGTGCTGGGAGGGCAGAGGGGAATCCTGGAATGACGTGGTGGAGGGAGGCAGTGTCTGCCACCAGGGCACATTTTAGAGCAGGGATGGAAGCTGTCCCTTCTGCCTGGCTCTGGCACATCAACCCAACTATGCACTGCCCCCAGCCTCCTGCATGGTGGGGAGCCCCAGAGTGGTAGGGGCTGGAAGGAGATGGAACCATGGCTGAGGGATGCCAGAGCAGCCTGCTGTGATTTCTCTCCTGCCTAAAGTGCTGCCAAGGCTCACAAGCTGCTTGTGACGAAGGCCTTCAGTCTGGCAGGGAACAGCTCTGCCTGCCCCAGCCAAGAGGCAGCAGAGCAGTGCTGAGCTGCTTGGCTCCATCCCCCCTCCATCCCCCCAGGAATCCTCAGCAGGCTGCTCTTTGCTGCAGCTGCACAAGGTTGTGCACACCCAGGAAGCCTTTCAGATGCTGGCAGGACTTCCCTGAGCTGGGGAGCCAAAAGGAAGGCAAAAAAGATGAGGCACTGACAGCATCCTGTAGCTGAGGGAGATCCCTACATGCCAGCAATCCTTTTCCCCATGCAGAAGGAGAGGAAAAGAGACATCTCTTTCCTCTGCAGTAAGCCAAACTGCATGAAGGCACATGTGAGAGCTCAGCAGGAGGCTGGCAGTGGCACAGGCAGGCAGCTGGGCCTCCTTGTGTCCCATGGCAGGTGGGCAGCTGGGCTCCGTCATCCCTGCCCAGTCTGTAGCCCCATTCTCAGCAGGGTACTGCCTCCACAGACCCTCAGAGAGGCTGATGTCCGTGTTCAGCCAAGCACTGGGATGTTCCACAAATAACAGCTCTGGCAACGGCTGGTGAAACACTAGGAGACTCACATGAAACAGTTTGCAGGGAGGAAAGCAGCTCCCATAGACGCCAGCCCTGCACCAGCCCCTGCTCAGGCATCAAACTGCAGCACAGATCCCACCTTGTGGCCCACACACACACAGTCATAAACTCACCAGCACTCCCGAATCCATCAGCACAGGAGCAAAGCACCCTCCCAAATGGGGCTGCTCAGCTGCAGAGAGCCCCTCCCTGCAGAAACCAGTGCCTTCCTACAGCAAAGTAATCTGGAAGAGGAGGGTGGGCTATTTTTGCTATAGGGCAGCCCAACGAGCTTCTCTCTCTCCCCAGCTCCAGCCATGGAGAGAAACCCATTTCCCAGCTCCTTCAGGTCCCACCAGCAGCATTGCATGGGGGAATTCCTGTCTCTTCAGCCCTGCCTGTGCCAAGGCACACACAGATGCTCCTTTCCCTGACATTATGTAGGTTAATAACATGCAATGTGATGGCAAGACACAGGGAACTGCAACGCAATGTCAATATTTAGCTTTTACACATTTGGCTAATTAGGAAACAACCTGTGATTCCCTGAGAAGGAGGCAGGGCTGCTTCGCCCCTCTCCCTTCCCTTCTGTATGTTCCCCGTTCAGATGGGATAAACGTCAGCTCCCTATTTCTGGAGTTCGCTGGTCGCAAACGGTCTGTCCCAAAATGCTATTCCCAGGCAGTGGATGTCAGAAATCATTATACTAAATAAAGCTTCATGAATGATTCATGAGGCTGGATTTCACATTAATCAGGGAGAGATGGGCAAAAGCAGCAGAGCATCGCAGACCGCCCTGTCGCGTTCCTGCACAGCCAGGCAAACGGGAAGCTTTGGACCTTCAAGGCACAGATCAGAGGTATGGTGCCAATCAGAGGAGCACCCTGATCCCAGCATGACTAGAGCCTGACCCAGCAGAGACCGAAAGAGGCAGCAGACTGTTGCCCAAATACCTTTCTGCTTCAGGAACTCCTGTGACTCGATCGTGTTAATGAGCCCCAGGGCTGCTGCTCCGAGCATCCTGAGATGCACGACTGCTTCTTGCAAGAGCTTGGGAATCCTGTACTGACTCCCTGGCTCTGTGCATGATGGCCTCTAAAAATAGAAAAATGTTTTCCTGAAATGTCATCAGGAGGCTCTTTCCAGGGCTCAGGCAAACGGGGCTTCTGTCTGGATGCCATGCTGCATCCCAGCAAACCAACAGGCATCTTCTTGGGACACAAATGCTACTTCCACTGCTCCAAGACTTTGGAAAGAAGGTAGGTGTGTCCTCTCTTGGTACCTCTGAATCTGCCTAAAAAGGCAAGCCCTGAACTCCATCAGGACCGATGAAAGATTGAGGGGTGCCCTCAACATTGCAGCTGGTGGAAGGAGGTAATGAAATGTGGGATCCTGTGTGCATATTGCAGGAGCAAGTGCCTGTGTCTCCCCCAGCCATCCAGACTCAGCCAGCAAGCTCTCATCCACCTGCATCCTGCATCCTTGGCTTCTCTTCTGCTGCTTGCTCAAGGATTCCTGGTAAAAAACTCTCAAAACTACAAAAACCTAGTGACAAGCAGCCAGGATGGCTGTACAGCAGGGAAAAATCCATAGCCAGCATAGCAAACCTGGGCTCTGACATGGAGACAGCAGTGATTCTCCATGCAGCAGCAGAGGAAAATCTATCAGGAGACTCAGGAGCTGTCAGACACCCCTGCTCCCCCCTGCCATGGCTCTGCAGCTTTCCCAGGGCTGGCAATGAGTCACCAGCCCTGAACCACAGAACCACGACATGGCTGATCGGCTGCCAAGGGCACCTGGGGGGCTTAAGGGGTCCTATGCCAGTCTGGCCCCCCAGAGCCACTCTGCAGCCCTGGGTGTCACATCACTCCACACCCCAGTGCCCCAGCATCTCCAGCCCCACATCCTCCTCGGACTGAGGTGTCCTGCCCATGCTAGGATGATGTCTAAAGGAAGGAGAGGCAGAGGTGGGATGGGGGAAGCCAGAAAGTCCCTGGCATCCTTCAGAGCCTCAGGACCTGAAGAGACTCTGGCAGCAGAGCTCTCTCACCATCCCCAGCACTGCCTGAGCCTTCTGCAGAGAGCCCAAAGGACAGCATCCTTGCAGAGACAGAAGAGCAGACCCTTCCCTGCACCCAAGCATCTCCAGCTGTAGTTGTTCCTGCATGTTCATCCCTGTTAGCACAGAGGCAGCTGCAGGCAGAGCTGGAATGGGAGCAGCGTGCTCACCCAGAGCCTCAAACCACCAGGGCACTTCCACCTTCAAAACTTAGCATAGTGATAATTCACCAGCAATTTACAGTTTTAAAATTCTCAGCTGTGTCATCACAGCTGGGCAGAGACTGAAGAACCCCAATCCCAGTGGCCACTCTCTGTCTTCCAGCTCTGGTGGAGAGGCAGAGCTCAGGGCAGGTTTGCTGCCCTGCTTTCACCAGTGCCAGGCCCTCACCTGGGTTTGCTGTGGGATGAAATTATCCACAGGATCAGACAAATCTCAGGGAAATCACCCTTTAACTTGACCCCCTTATTGCATGAAAAGACTGATTTCCAATTTGTCTCATTGTATCATTTCTAAATACTAATTTATAAGGCATTTCCATGTGCAGTGCAGCACAGGGGCAGGTGATGGACCTCCCTGCTCCACATAGCCTGGCCTTGCTGGCAAGAATCAGAGGCCACCTCTGTCTCCCTCCATGGCCACGGCCTTGGCTGTGCACAGCTATCAAAAGCAAAATGCAGGGCAAGTGTCCTTACTGCACGAGACTGCGGAGAGTCAAAGCTTGTCTGCACTCTTGGTTACTTTCATTATTCGACCTGCAGTACTGTAAGATTTAATTACAATTAAAGTTGTGCTTCCATCTTCACCTGTCTCTCTCTTGGCAGGGAATCCAAGAAGTGAGCCCATGCTGCCTGTGCAAGTCTGGGTATGATGACTGGGTTTTGTGACTTTCTCTGTACTTTTAAATGAAGTGTGACCCTGACACCAAAGATGGGTTTTAGGGAACAGAACAAGTCCTGCCATTAACCTCTCCTCTGACACCATGCTGCCATTCTAACATCCCTACCTGTGACAGCTCCTAGCCCTGCTGGGAATGGACTGGAGAGGGATAGGCCTGTGGAAAGCCCTGGCCCGAGATGCTCCAACAGGTAAATGATGAGCCTGGGGATAGCCTTTGTTTTTGATGAATTCAGTTTTGGTAATGTGTCCTGGAGGATGGTGAGACAACCTGGAGCAGAGACAGAGGGGATGCAGCACATGGAAATTGCAGGTTGCTGTAAGATGGAGGCAATCCATATGCTCAAGGCATGTGGGAACTCTCCAGACAGTAAATCAGTGCTCTGAAATGCCTGACCTTACACTGCAGCATCTCCCTGCTCCCTTGCCGGAGGCTCTCCATCTATATAAAAAATAGCCACTGCTTTGGTACAACTTTCCAGATTTTCTCATGTTTCCTGTTAGAGTTTCAGAGTCCAAATGCAAGTCAAGGTCTTCAGCAAGTTCAGTGAATATTCATTAATCTTTCCTGGCTCAGGCACTCAGTGAACTCAGTAAAACTCAAGTTCAGAAGAGTTCCAGGCTGTTGCAGGCCATACTGAAAGCCTGTCCCAGGCCTGCTGCAGATGGATTCCAACAAATCACCTTTCTGCAGGGGGCTGGATATGCAGGTGAATCCAAGAGACTAATTGAAATTGGTTAATTAATTTCTAGCATGCCACAGGCTTATATCCCTGTCAGCAGCATCTACAGATACCCTGTGGCTCTGGGAGGAAGATGGGGGTTTTAGGGATGGAGTCCCTTGGAGTTTGTGTCCTCACTTTTCTCCTCTTGCTCAGAGGATGCTGCCTTCACAGCTCACTTTCTCTCCTGCCACCCCATGAACTGGCTCCAGGGAGAGGCATGGAAACTGGGACAGTTGATGGCACAAGAATGGGAACAGCCAATGGCATGGGAAGGAAAAGCTCAAAACCCTCCGGCTGGAGCAACCCCCTCCCACAGCTCAGGGAACAAACACACCAGCAAGCCCAGAAACCACCAGGAAATAACAGTATTAAGGAAAGCCCATGTATTTAGTATTAAGTCTTTACCACTGAGAAACACAAGACCAGGCTTTTGCATCTGCCCTAATTTAGCTCTTTCCCTCTGGAAAGGACTATTTGTGAAATGCTTTGTGCTCATGTCCCTGGCATTAATCAGCCCCTGTCAGCCGCCAGCTCCACGGATCCCCCTGCACTCGCAGGTGCGCTGCTCTATCCCACCCTCCCACGGGGCAGGTACCCAGAGGCCCCAGCCTTTCACAACAGATATCCGAGGGGCTCAAAAGTGCTTGAAGATTTTTCTTTTAATTAGAGGAGCTCTGGAGACATGCTATTTTCATATGTATTTCCTGCTATTTTTTAATTTATTGCTACATCAGCTATTAAAAAAAAAAAAAAAAAAAAAGGCAAAAAGAAGAAAGGAAGGGAGCTGCCACAAGCTGAGAGCCTTTTGGGATGACTCACTGCAGCACTGAAATGGCTGCTGGCTTCAGACTCACCCTGCCTCTGCGATTTGCTTCCAGACTGCAGAAGAGACCACGGGAAGAGGTTTTGCCCCTGTGCCCGCATGGAGGATTTGCCGTGTGGTTATCGACATAATCCGCCCTGGTCTTTGGCGGGCGGAGACTTGCCTTCCTCAAGAGAGGGAGATGGGGGGAGACATGAAAGGAAGAGATGGCGAGACATTTCCAGCTGACCTGATTTTCTACTTGTTCCCATCTCCACTGCACTGCCAGTTAGCTCAGGAGTGGCAGCACGGGCATGGGGCTGGCCTGTGCTGTGGGGAACTGTGCCTTACCAGGGCTATCGCAAACACAGCTGTGCCAAGGAACAGCCCTTATGCCTCAATTTGCTGGAAAGCAGCCTTAAAATGGGAGTCTCCCTTTCCTGCCACAGCTTGCCAGTGTCAGTACGAAGGCAGGCCAACAAGCTCTGGATGGCTCGTGGCAGAGTCAGGCTTTTTGTCTCTGAATTTGTGGGGAAGAGGGAAAATTCACCTCAGGTGCCACTGGTGCAGCAGCCAAGTCCCCTCTGAAGGATGCCGTGATGCCAGCACAAACCTGCACAGGGCCTCTGCAGCCTGGGAAGCGAACTTCCCTTCTCTGCAGTTGCTTCCAGCCAGAGCATTGAACTGCAGTGGGAAACGTGGAGGTATCTTCTCTCCATGTCTCCCCAGCCCCTTCCCAGGGCAATAAGGGCAAAGCCCTGGCAACTCTTTTCCCACTCACGATTCAGCTCCTCCACATGGCCCAGGGACATTTAGCAAACCTCCTTGTACTGGGAGAGCTGATTTTGGGGGGACAGGGCTGAGGTCTGCTCTGTAGTAGAGCATAAACAGGGCTCTGGTGCAGACACAAAGTGCCAGATGGAGTGGGCGCCCTTGCAGCGCCAGGCAGCTCCTTCCCTGAAAAACGGCTGGATGAGAACTATTTTCAGAAGGGAAAAGAAAATTCACCCTGATCACCATATGTCAGTGACAGGCAGAGAAAACCCCACGTGGGAGCCAGCCCTCCTCCTACCCCGTGGGCTGCACCCCGCTGGGGCTCAGCACCCACCATCAGCCAGGCTCGAAGCTGCCTGGAGCAGACAAAGATGGGCATGTTTATCTTGCCGCTTCCAGGGATGCTCAGCCATCTCTAATTGCCATAAAAATAAATGCTTTTTGCTTCAAATCACAGAACAGAGGAATTTCCCTCTGTTTTTTTTTTCTTTCTTTTTTTTTTTTCCTTTTTTCTGAGGCCTCCCTCAAAGTCATCCCTTCCCCCTCTCTCCGCTGCCTCCTTGCCATGTAAACAAGCACAGGCACACACAGTCTGACACATACACACATGGAGATACGCTGATGGCCCTGCAGCGGCCAGCACTGCCTGGCACAGGGACAGGACTGGCAGCACACGCGGGAGGCGGGCGTGCGGGCAGGGGGGAGGATGCTCGCCACCAAAAAGAGCTCTCAGTCCTCCTCGTGCAAGCCTGGAGAAGGTTGAGAAACCTCAGGCTCCAGCCCCTCGGACTGCAATCAGCAAGCCGATGGAAGGGATGCAGAGGGTGCTGTGAAGTCTCGCCCCGTGCGAGCCGCCTGTTTGACACAGTGCTGGCTGCCGGAGCAATGAGCCATCGCTGCGGGGACATGCAGCCCCGGCCGTCACCCTGGGAAGGTCCCTTTCCCATCCTCTCCTTCCCATCCCTCTGCTCCAGCAGCTGACTTCCCGGGCAGTTGGTGCGCTGGCAGTGCTCCCCGGGCTGTCTGGGGATGGCCCCGGGCGGCGGCGGCAGCGCGCTGACCTGAAACCCAGCGTGTGCCATGCCCGGGACTCGCTGCCTTCACCCACCTCCCAGTGAGCCTTTAAAGAGACACCGAGGAGCTCAGCAAGCCAGGGGAGCGCTTCCCCGCGGGGCTGCTCCGGTGCTCTACACACTCTCGGTTCCAAGGAGCAAGATGGAGATGGATCGCAAGGAGGGCGACTGCGAGGGCAGGGGTTCATCGTGTGCCCGAAGCAGGGCGGCACCGCGGCCGGGGCCCTGCTCGGCCTGAACCGGGACCGCCCGGCACTGCCAGCTCCGGGGGCTCAGCCCCAAGGGCAGCGCTTGCCACCCGGGCAGCTTCGCAAAGACCCGGGGTAGCCCAAGGCTGGGTGAGACGGGTACCCCCAACGCGGCTGCCACAGCCATCCCGTGTGCTCTCCCGCCTTCCAAGGGACTTCCAGCAGGTAAGACTTCAGGAAAGCCGGGGTACCCTCGCCTGGTCCAGATTCCCGGCTCGGTTCCGCGTGACAGCTGTGGCGGTGCCTTCGCAGGGGACACCGCCAGCCGCGCACGGAGCTGAGCCGACCTGTCAGTCGGTTTCGCCACAATCAGGCGGCTGGTCCTGTCCGGTGGGTTCTCCCCGGGCATCCTTAGCCCTGTCCCCTGTACAGAGCCCGGGAGGGGCTGGTGAGAGGCAGAGGCAGCCAGGAACCGGGCACCGGCGGTCTGGAACCGGGGACTAGGAACGGGAATCGGGGACCGGGCTTTCCGCGGCTGTTTCCCGCGCCGCGGCGCCGGCGGGCGGGCGGAGGGCGGCACCGGGAAGGGCGGCGGGCGGGACCCCCCGGCCCCGCGGAGCTTCTGCCGCCGCCACCGGCCCCGCAGGGCTCACGGCTCCGCGCCGGGCGCGCTCGCTGCGGCGGGGGCGGCGCCGAGGCAGGTGAGCGGCGGCGCGGGGCCGGGCTCCGCCACCGGGGTGCTGCGGGCACCTGCAGCGCGGGGACCGCGGCACCGGCACCCGGGGCGGGCGGGGACGAGGGCAGCGGCATCCCGGGGCGCAGCAGGGACCGACATCCCGGGGCGGGGTGGGGACCCGCGGCATCGGCATCCCGGGGAGCTGCAGGCACCGACATCCCGGGGACCCGCGGCACTGGCATCCCGGGGCGCGGCGAGGACCTTAAGATCGGTAACACAGGGACCGGGGTATCTGAAACCCGGGTACCCGGGGTACCAGAACCCCCGGGCATTGCAGGGGTCAGCACCGTGGGGTGCGTCGAGGACCCGGGGCATCGGCATCCCGGGGTGAGAGGGCAACCGGAGTAGCAGCATGCAGGGATGAGCGGGGAAGCGAGGAACCGACATCCCGGGGTGAACGGGGAGCCTCCGTGCCAGCGTCCACGCCCCGGGATGCTGCTGGGTGCCGGGGCGCAGGGACACTCCTCCCCGTCCCTTGGCGGGCGGGTGTAGGAGAGTCCCTCGCCCCGGAGCCTGCCTGCCTCGGGGGCTGCATTCGCCCTCCCCGGGGAACGGAGCACGGAGGTCCCTCTGGAGAGCTGTGCAGCGTGAGACCCGGGAGTGGAGGCTGGCACAGCGCTGGGCTGTTGGTGATCACCCTCTCCTGCACCCGAGGCGGGCAGGGAGTCCCCCGTCATCTCCATCTCCAGCCCTGAGCATTTTGGTGGCCTCTCAGCGTGCAGCAGCAGCTTGCGCTCTGCCTGCAGGGAGCAGCCAGTAGTGGGAATCCCCCTTCCATTCTCCCCACTGCCTGCCTGGCAAACCCCCGCGCCGCCCGAGGCAGGGCTTAGTCCTGAGCATCTTCAATTCGATGAGCACAGAGACGCTCAGCAATGGGGATGGGGCTCTGCAGGAGCAATTTTGGATGACTCGAAAGCAGATGTCTCCCCAGTCCTGTCCCAGTATATGGGGACACCACCTTGCAGGAGCTGGGAGGCCACCCAGCCCCAGTGGCCCCCTCAGGTACTCAGCAGGGGACGCCCAGTCCTACCCCAGTCCCATGGATGTCCTGGACAGGATCTCCTCAGTGGTTTGCAACTACCACCCTTGCGCTCCTCGGATGTGCACAGTCACATACCCCGGGTGCCCAAATGAGGGCATTTAGGTCTAGGCTACAGGCAAAGAATAAGAGGTTCCTCCTCCTCTACGCATTTCTAATGGCTCCTTTGAGACCAGCCACACGACTCCCTGCTGGGAAACCTCGCTGAGCTGTAAGTACAGGGTTTTTTATTTGGGCTGTTAATCTAAATCCATTGTACCTGGTTGGAAAAGACCCCGTGTGAAATGCTCTCTGCACTTGCTGCATCCTCACTTGAATGTCTATTAGCACCTTCCTTCCCATTCCCTTGAGTTCCCTCTGCCAGGTAGAATAAATATACATAACTTCCATTTGAAAGCCTTTGAGAAAAAAAAATATGTTGTCAAGGGAAACTCTTCTAGCATTTCTAACAGACATGCTTGATCTGTTTTATATTTTATTCTTACTGTCATAAATGCATATATCAGGGATTTTTTTCTCCACAAGATAGATATTAATTTGAACGCCCAACACCCAGCTCACACTGGGCTTGTGTAATTCTGACGGTTGTCTCAAAATAGCTTACAATATATTTCAACATTTATCAGAAAGAGACTGGCTTTATCTGTTCCCTTTTTCCAATCATTCATGGAAATTTTTGGGTCAACTAAAGGAAAATTTTGCAAATTCACTTTACCCCAGACAGACACATTTGTATTCTCTGTCCGTCATGCTTTTAAATAAAAATCACCCAAGCTTCCCAAAGTAAGCTTCTGTCTCCCAGCTGATACCCTGCAAATGTGAATGGGGTGCGTGCTTTGATGGTCCAACAGGGGAGATCACGCTGGGTCCCAGTTTAAAGCCCAGTTTTGTTCTAAAGCTGAGCTTAGCTGTTCCTAAAACAAATAGGCGAGAGAGTTATAAAACTATTAATTGCTGCTTTAGATTCCTAGATGAAAGCTGTATGTGGGCAGAAATAATTTGGTCTATTCATAAGCGAACATCAGAAAGGAACATCTCTGGCAGTTCGTGACCCTTCTCCTTGCTGTGCTTCCAGTGCAGGAGGGATGGAGGGATTTCCATGGGTTACAAAGCTTGCAGGGTCCTGACACTCACCTTTTAATTTTGAGCTGGGAGACAGATAGAAGCCATCTCCCTTCTGGCTGTCAGGGTTTGGCACGTCTCTCCCAGAGCCACAGCCATGCACTGGGGATGGTCTGGCTGAGCTGAAGCAATGCTTCAGGCTTGTCCTGCCATCCTGGGCCGTGCTGTGCCCCAGACCAGCCCCCAAACCACCTTGCCTTTGATGTTGGTGGCATTTGGCCTGACCTTTCAGAGAGGCTGCTCTATAGGGAGGGTGCAGAGAATCTGAGGCTGGTTTTGGGATGAGCTGGATCCCACAGATGCACCTCCAGGGCCCCCCATCTGTGTGTGTGCTTATAGCTTGAATGCATGAGCATCCTTCTGGAAGGAACCTGGATTAGTCATCCCTACCCCACAGATGGGCTGTGTGATGTCTTCTCTGGAAAAGCTAATCTGACACTGAAATTCCAATTTATCCCTGAGAGAAGTGTTTACACCCCTTCTTCTCCCTTGCTTTTGGCTTAAGCATTAAAAAATGGATCCTTTTGCTTCTTCCCTCCCCTTTGAAAGGCAAGACAATGAGTCCATTAAGCTCTGAGGTTTATCACAAGCCGGTTGTCTCCTCCAGACAGGGTGTAATGGAAGTGCTGGTTGTGGTGCAAAGCTGTGTCTTTAAGGAGCCCTGGCCGGGAGATGCATTGGAGTTCGCAGATGCCTTTGCCAGGCTGTTCCACACAAATCTGGCATTTCCTGCACCCACAGCCCTGCTCAGCTTAAAAACACCTCCGGGGTTTAACCATGGCTCCATTACCTGTTCCTCTGCAGCTCTGCTCTGACCTACAGATTTAGATGTGACCGTGTCCCCCAGGTCCCTCCCAGTCTGACAAACCTTTTACACTGAGTTCCTCAAATTGGAAAGCAGGTAGAGCCCTCAGGTGTTTGCCTTATAAATCCTGTGAGATGGCTGGTGAGGAAGAAAGGGTTGCAGTGGGGTCCATGGGACTCCCCTGGTTGGGGGGACCCACCTCATGTCACTGACCTGGCCTTGGCCCTCGGTGGCTGCTGTGGGACCAGGATGTTCTGTGTGGGGTCTGCTGGCACCTCAGCATCACTGCAGGGGCTGCAGCTTTTTTTCCCTTGGCTCCTGCTGCCAGTCTGTGCCCTCTGTCCCTGCAGCTCCTAAAAGCTTGGGAAATTCTGTGGGTGACACAAGACAGGAAAAAATGTAATTCCTCCACCAACAGAACAAAGCAGTGTCCCTCAAACCCCACCACTCTGTGACAGGAGCAGGGGGATCCTATGAGTACAGGGCTGATCCATGTGTCCCTTGGTTATTTTGATGAATAAGGTAGGTGGAAAAATCTGATTTCAAGGTGGTGCATAAAGATCACAACACTTTTTATTTGCCTTTTTGCTCTAAATTTCTGGTCAAGATAGGTAAATACATCTGAAGGTATGGGAATGGTTCTCTTTCTTTGATATTTTAACTGTTTCTCATTAGAAAATAGAATTTCTTCTGCACGAAAAAGCCTGGCTCCCTGAAACTTATAAATTCCTGAAACACAATAGAAATCAAATCTCTGGGTTTTTATTTCTCTATCAAAATATAGATTTTATTCAGTCATCACTGATTCTGAATCATGTTTTTGTTATGTTTCAACAAAATCAAAATAAGCTTAATATTTTACATGGCAGAACACACAAGAGGAAACAAAACAGGCAGATGAATTGTTTTGACACTTCTTCCTCTCAAATTCTCCCTAAAATTGACACCTTCTGTGACAAAATACTTTGATTTTGGCAAAACTGCCTGTGCTGCTGGAAAGATTGTACCATCTAAGGACTTTGTGACCTGGTCTAATTAGCAGCGTAGGTAGTGGGGCTACAAAGCACTTTGGCAGAATCACAGCAGTGGTGATTTGACAAAATCTTATTTTTCCTCTGGGAGACTCTTTGGGGAATAGATCTTCTCTTCAGTGACTAATTACCTGTTTGAAGAAGGAGAGCCCCATGGGTGAGGTGCTGGAGGTGCATTAAAGTGCCTTCCTTAGGCCATTAACAACCTGCAGAGGGAGAAACTTTAAGAGGCAAAAAAACAAGGAAAAGTTTCACATGGAAAAATCATTGACTTTTCTTTTTTTAGCTTCCATACCACAGGAGAACAACTACCTAAAGCTGTTTCTCTCCCCTTCTCTCCCCTTGGTTCTCACTTCTCAAAATGCAAACACCCCTCCTAACACTTCCCAGGGTGCTTCTGGCTTCCCCCTCACCCAGGAGCACCCAGATCTGGGGGAGCCCTGCCTCCCCTCCAGCCCCACTGTCTCATCCACAGGTGGAACCCGCTCCTGCTCTGCTGATCATGGTCAACAAGACCTTAAATTACTGGGGTCCCAGTTTTGAGGAGGACGTTATCAACATCAATGTGGGGGGTCTGAGGAGGCGGCTCAGCTCCAGCGCCCTCTCCAAGTTCCCTGACACCCGCCTGGGCCGGCTGCTCTCCTGTGACTCGGAGGAGTCCATCCTGCAGCTCTGTGATGACTACGACGTGAGCGCCAGGGAGTTCTACTTTGACCGAAATCCTGGATTCTTCCTCTATGTCCTCCACTTCTACCAGACGGGCAAGCTGCACGTCATGGAGGAGCTGTGCGTTTTCTCCTTCTGCCAGGAGATCGAGTACTGGGGCATCAATGAATTCTTCCTGGACTCCTGCTGCAGCTACCGCTACCACGAGCGCAAGCTGGAGAGCCGGCACCACAACTGGGATGAGGAGAGCGAGGTGAGCAGCGTGGACACGTCCCCTGATGAGATCTCTGACATCAACCACGACCTGTTGCGCTACAGCACCCTGCGCTGCGGCAACGTGCGCAAGCGCCTCTGGCTCACCATGGAGAACCCCGGCTACTCCATCCCCAGCAAACTCTTCAGCTTCGTGTCCATCAGCGTGGTGCTGGTGTCCATAGCCACCATGTGCATCCACAGCATGCCCGAGTACCAGGAGGCGGATGAGAATGGCAACGTGCTCGATGAACCCATCCTGCACAAGCTGGAGTATTTCTGCATCTCCTGGTTCACCTTTGAAGTATCCTCCCGCCTCTTGCTCTCACCCAACCCCAGGAAGTTCTTCAAGCACCCGCTGAACCTGATTGACATTGTCTCAGTGTTGCCCTTCTACTTCACCCTCCTGGTGGACGTGACCGTGGGCAGTGACTCGGAGCTGGGCAACCTGGGCAAGGTCGTGCAGGTGTTTCGGCTCATGAGGATATTCCGGGTGCTGAAGCTGGCTCGGCACTCCACTGGACTGAGGTCACTGGGGGCCACCTTGAAGGTAAACTGGCTCTCTATCACCTTCTCTTTTAGTCTCTGGGCAAGAAGGAGACCTCTGGCATGGCTGGGGGATGTGGAAGTCCCTATTTGCAGTGAGCTCCCAGCTCTGGGTGGTGCCTGGCGAGCTTGCTGTGTTGGTGGGTTGGTGGGCTGTTGGTTGTCTGCTAAAGCAGACGAGTGTGAAGAGCACTGACTGCATGAGTGCTCTGTGCACACAGCACAAATCCACCCCATTTTGCTTCATGCAGCACTGGTGCTTCCAGGGTCTCAGCCTTCCCACTGTGGTATGAAAGCCTCATTGCACAGCACTGGAATAGACTCAGCCATGCATGGGTGGATGGGGATGTCCCACCAGAAGCGAGTCAGTGCCTAGCTGGGCTGAGAGTGACCTGCTGAGCAGGTAGCAAGCCAGCCAGCAGCTGCTGGGTCTGCCAGCACCAGTGTGTATGGCTCAGGGCTGCTCCTGTCCCCATTCTGGGAAAAGGGGAACCCTCCTAAGGGCATGCTGCCAGCTGACCAGAGGCCAGTGTCCAACCCCTGGTGTCTGCCCATTTAGGGAAATGGAAATCCTGATCCCAGCGGAGTTGATGCTTGAATGCTTCAGGATATAGTGAGGTTGGGACTGGCAGAAAGCAGCAGTAGAAAAGCAAAGGGTGAGTTGCATAGCCTGGGACAACCAGCCCCAGGCAGGGTCTACGCCCTCAACAGAGCCTGTGTTTCCAGCTGCTGCTCCTTAGTGTGATGGAAAACTTGGTATGCATGGCTAGGGAAGCTGGTCTCAGGACCATGTGTTCCTCAGGAGGAAGCTCTGGAGGAGGAAATGCTGACCAAGTGGAGGACCAGGGTTCAGGCAGGCCTAGAAGTGGCATCCCTGCAGGTCTGGTGAGAACTCACTATCCCAGTGCTGCAGCCAGACCTCCCTCACTGCAGCTCAGTGGTGAAGCAGGACCAGCCTCCACACCCAGTGTGATTCTGCTAACCCCCACCATCTCTCCCCTCCATCCCCCTTCTGCTAAGGGCCATGTTCCTGAATCTGGGGAGATAGAAACTCACCTCCTGTGCTTACACAGAAAATCCAGCCTGGTGCAGAGGCCAATTAAACTCAGCCTTTAATTGTCTGTGGTTCTTGGTGATTACATCAATAGGAGTCCTAAAGCTGATCCTTGAGCCTGCTAAACATGTGTCACCTGTCAGAGTGACACATGTTCCCAAAGCCCCACCACACATGGGGCTCATGCTGGGCATGGGGGGATGACCACCAGGGCAAACATTGCCTCTTCTTGGGGCAACTGCACAAATATCCCTGTGCTATTTCCCCTTCAAACAACTGGCGTATCACACGAATGGCCGAGGCAGCAATCTTTGCAACAGAGCCTGAAACTCAACCAAAGGACCACTCTCCTCCCACTCAGTGCCTGGCATGGGAGGGAGCTGCAGCTCCTGGTGCTGCTCCCTCTGAAGGGCCATGACAGGGATGAGTAGCTGGGGACACCCTGTTTACACTGCTGCAGCAGTGACAAGGCTGGCATGGGGTGTACTGGCATCGGCAGATCTCGGCTGCTGGGGTTGGACCCATTCCTGTGGCTGAGTCATGGAGAAAAGCAACCCTTGAGTGTGAATGGGGGTGAGGATGGGCAGCAGAAAAGGATCAGCCCTGCCCAGAAGTAATCGTGCAGAGCACAGAGCATCAAAATATTCCTGGCATCCTCAAAACCTTCTGAGAGCAGAGTACAGGGTGGGTTGTTTGAAATGAAGGTGCCTGAATTCCTACCTGCATCATGCTTACTTCTGAACACTCACCTGGAAAGAGCACTGACAAGTGACAGACCCAGGTAACACTGCTGGTGAAATTCAAATAAACTTGCACACGTGCAAAGGGCTCCCTAAGTCCTGCTGGTGCTCCATTCGACCATGAACAACACCTCTCTGCAGAGCAGGCACTGATGGACTCACGTGCATATAACTAAGCAGCAAATGAGATCTGGGGAGCCAGCAGTGTCCCAGCCCTGGTGTCTGACGAGCAGCTGATTCATCCAGTGACGTGCTGGAAAGTGCCCCTTCCTGGGGACTCCATTGCCAGATCTACATGGGGATGAGCAAAGACACAAATCTGATGCAGCAGCTTGGCATTGTGATTTAGTGGGCACATAAATTACAACGTCCTGTTAATCATAATTTACTTCCTAATTCGAGAGCAGAAAGCAGGAGCAGAGCAGTGAAGGCTGTTAACAGCCAGGAAGCCAGAGCGATGGCTCTGGCAAGCTGAGTGATTGCTCCCCTGCCATGAAAGTGCTAGCAGAGGGAATTCTGCCATTTGTGCATTATAAACCCTGAACAGTCCTCACATTGCTGGGGGACTGATCCACAGGGTGTTTAATTCGAGGAGAAGCTTCCTTCATGTCTCTGCTCTTCCTCCCTGCCATGCCTGACATCCAATACCACTATTGCAGCTCTGTGGGTGCAGGTTTGGATCCCCTCTCCCACTGGCAGTTGATAGATGTTGGTCCCTGGGCAATTACAGCACATACAGGGATCTTCAGGAGTTGCTGGCTGTCCCCTCAGGGGCCTAAATACATAAAGACATTGGAACTGCACATCACATGTCACCCTGCTGTCACCACCATGGGCCATCTTTGCTCGGTCTCCACACTGCTCTTTCTGGCAAGACTCAAAGTGGGCTCTTCCATTCTGGTTGTCTTCTGCTGTACTGGAGGAAAGATGTGCATTTGGCAGGAGCCTGCAGTGACTGCTGCTTGGAGGGCTTTTTGCTGGAGTCTTTTATTACTTGGCATTGCCTCCGCCAAAGCTGGCTACTTGCTAAGCCTGCATCCCACCCAAACCCTGGTTAAAACTGCATCCCACCCAAACCCTATCCAAGCCTGCATCCCACCCGATCCTTGGCTAAACCTGCATTCCATCTGAACCCTGGCTAAGCCTGCATCCCACTCAAACCATGGCTAAAACTGCGTCCCAGCCAAACCCCAGCTGCAGCTGCCTTCCCCCTCAATCAATGAGCAAGCCACAAGTTTTGCAGATAAAGGGCTGCAAATAGGTGGCAGCCAGTGCCTGAGGAGCAGCTGGGAGATTTCTGGATCCTTCCCTGTGCTGCACACCCTGACCCTGCTTGGAAATTGAAGCAGCAGGAGCTATGGAGCTGCCTGACTTCCCCTTTTTCTTCCCCCTCCAACACATCCCAGGGCCAGAACCAATACTCTTTAAAGATGTATGAGGTTATTCAGTGCTGTTGGTCCCCAGCTGGGATGTACAGACCTGCTGTTAACTTCCAGCAAGGAGCAGGTCTTTCTTGGCCAAGTGATACACCCTTGGCTCTGAGCTGCTTGTCCTCCTTGTGGCTGCTTGCCCTTGGCACTGCTATAGGGCATTTGCAGCCACAGGTGAGGGAGGAGAAAGACAGGAGAAGGAGGAGGAAGGGGAGGAAGAGTAGGTTATTTGGTATTACTGGCATTAGCTGAGCAGCTTTGGCCAGCTGTCTAAGCAAAGTCTCCTCATTCCCTGCCATGAATCCACCTCCTTTAAGTCTCATCCTGACCACAGAAGCCTTTTCCCACATCTGCTGCTGTTTGCTTTGCTCAAACGTTGTTTCCTTTAGCCATTATGTGGTCTCCAATAAAGCATACTCTGCTTGTTAGGAGACTGGGAAAAAATTCCCACAATCAAAGCTCTGCTTTCCTTTCCCCAAAAGATGAAGAGCAAGCTGGCAGGTCAGTGAGCAGAAACATCCAAAAAATTCACTTGTGGCAGTCGAAAAGTGATTGGAAAAGCCATGCTGGGAGGATGGTGGTGGCAGTCTGTCCCCCTGGCAGTCCCTCCCAGGCATGACTTGCTGCCTTGTCCTCCACTGCCTTTTCCCTCTGGGCTTCTGGCACAGGTTTATATGTTGTTCAAATATTAGGAATATACAAAAAGCAAAGGTTTTAGGTTAAAACCAGAGAAACTATGTCTTCTTCAAGGAGCATTGCATACCACTGCCATCAGAATTGGGTGTCCCATGGCTTTATTCCCACCAGGGCTCCCAGACCCCTTGGGCTGTATCCCATCAACCTGGGGCTTGTAGCACCCTGTAGGATGGGTGCTAAGACCAGCCCATGCTGACACTGGATGGATCCCTGGACTGCCCTGATGACCAGGGATGTTTGGCTTCCTGTAAGCTCTGATGTGATGTCTCTACACATGTGTAACAAAGGGTTTCATGAATGCCGAGGCTCAGAGGTTTTGGGGATCCTGGGGAGGGATCCTGGGACTCAGGGTTCCCCAGGCAGCCTGGGCTGAGACCTGGGTAAGAGCTGAGCTAAGCCTGCAGCAGAGACCACGTCCTCCCTGTGAGCTGTGCCAGTGTCTCAGGAAGGTACAAATTGCTTCTTTTAGTGGCTGCCTATTAGGTGGTTTCTGGGGACCTGCCAAGATAAAAGGAAAATGTGCTAAATATTGTTAGCTGAGATCAGGCCAGAGTGAGTGCTGGAGGCAGGGGAGCAGCCTCTGCTGGGGATCCCTGGCTGGGGAGCACAGATCTCTCTTCCCTCCCAGCACTCAAAGGCTGGTGGAATGCAGAGAGGCAGCTGTGGGTGCCAGGAAGGATTCCTGCCTGCAACACTTGCTCCAGATGTGAGTCACCCATGTACTCTTGCCCCATCCCAGCCCACCCCTGGAGCAGGACATCCCACAGCAGAGGTGGATGGAGGTACTGAGATTCCTGGTGGGGTGTACAGGGAGTCTTTGCAGGGCTGTGTTTGCTCTGTGGGATCTCCATGTCCTGGTCAGTGGCCCCCACTGACCAAACTCTCTGCTTTGCCTTCCAGCACAGCTACCGGGAGGTGGGGATCCTGCTGCTCTACCTGGCCGTGGGGGTCTCTGTCTTCTCTGGAGTGGCCTACACTGCTGAGAAGGAGGAAGATGTTGGCTTTGACACCATCCCAGCGTGCTGGTGGTGGGGCACAGTCAGCATGACCACCGTGGGCTACGGTGACGTGGTGCCCGTCACCGTGGCGGGGAAGCTGGCGGCCTCGGGCTGCATCCTGGGGGGCATCCTGGTCGTGGCACTGCCCATCACCATCATCTTCAACAAGTTCTCCCACTTCTACCGCAAGCAGAAAGCGCTGGAGGCGGCCGTGAGGAACAGCGGGAAGAAGGACCCTGAAGAGGGGGGGAGCATCTCCAGCCGTGACCGAGACTCGGAGGCTCTGAGCGAGACCTCCCTGGACAGGGGCAGCCCCGACCGCCGTGGTCTGACCCCCGGTGCCCACCCCAGCCCCTGAGCCCTGGCACTGCGGCCCTGGGGCACACGGGACCCGCCTGCTCACGGTGAGCACGGCACCGGGACACGGCGGAGGAGCCACGGCTGGCATCACCCCTGCCCTGCAAAAGACAGGAGGGGTTGGAGGAGATGCCCAGTGGGTGCTGGCTGCTTCCAGACCCTGTGCCTGCCTGGACGTGTCTCAGCCTTCACCCTGCTCACCCGTGGCTGCAAAGGGAGGTTGTGGTGCTGGATATACCCCTGCCAGAAAGGGAGGCAGAAAATCAGAAATACAAGTGATCCCTGATCAGGCACCGCCACAGATTTATGGAGAGGCATTTTCCTCTGCCCTAAGGTTTTGTGTTGTCCAGGGTGAGGTTAAATAGCTCAAGGATGAGGCAGCCCTCAACCAGGCTGGCAGCACTTACAGGTCCTGTGCCATGTTGATAACTCCAGCCCTGGCCTTGTCCTACCCCCAGGTGAAAATGCCTCAAAAGGCTCAACTGCCCCTCCAGCCATAAAGGAAAGGGGCCTGGGAATGAGTCTGTATGGGAGGAGTGGTAGTGTCCAGTTCAGGGGGAGCCCCTGCAGTGGGATCGACTGAACCTCACCTTTCCATTGCAGCTGGGATTTATCTGCTGTCCTGCACTGCCACTGCTGGGACCCCCAGGGACCTGGGGCTGTGCTGGGAGTGTGGCACAGCTGGGAGCACTGCCCACACATGAGGGAGGGACACCAGCTGGGGATGACCAGGCAGAAGGAACTGTCCTCTGAGGCAGCAGCAGTTAAAGGGGTCAAGCTGGGGAACTGAGGGGCGAATCTCAGTGGAGCTGTTCCCCAGGCCCTGGTCTCCCTCACCATAGCCCCTAGCCTGGCTTAATCCTGCCTCTTCCCTCCCTGTCTCAGGGCCAGGCAGGGGTAGGAGGGCTGTAAGGAGGAGGTCACACTGCCCCTGGTGTCCCCACAGGGAGCTGAGCTCCCTGGGTGCTGCTGCACTCACCTTCCCTCTGCAGGGAGAGAGCTGGGGCAGAGGGGACCTTGCACTGCTTTTGTCACCACAGCCTCTGAGCACCTCACAGCCAGGCAGGGAGGTCAGCCTGGAACACCAAACCCCCTTCCTGCCTGGACCCCCAGCCCACCTGAGCACTTTTGGGGCTGCTCCCAGCACAGCATTAATTCCCTACAGAGCTTTTCCTTGCCCTCCCACCCCCTGTTCTCTGTTTGGAAATTGTGCAACTCCGCTGCACATAGAGGAGTGCCCAGCAATGCCTGTTTCGAGCAGGAGAAATGTGCATCCCATAATCCCAAACCACCTCGAACATGTTGAAGGCTGCAGGATGACCCCAGGTACCTGGACCATGGGTTTGCTGCTGGTTGTCCTGGCTGGGTTTCAGCACAGCCGTAGTTGCTGGTGCTGGCTCTGCCTGTAGCGATCTGCTGGTCACGGGCAGGGAAAGCCAAACCAACACTGGTGCAGGTCCAGCCTTTCCAAACCCAGTGGGACTCAGGGAGGGTCCCCAAGGAGTGGTGGTGTAGGATGGGAGGGTGCTCACGCTTCTGGCATCATCAAGTCTTCCAGTTCTGACGGTTCATGGTCCGCTCTGCGCTTATTCCTGCTGGGAGCTGGGACTGGAGAGCAGCACCCTCTGCTCCCAGCAGCTCCTGCTGCACTGTTACTTGAATACAGGAAGGAGTTTCCCCTTCTCAACATAAATATTCCAGTAGCAAAATGTATTCAAATGTGAAGAGTAAATTACATCTATTAATGAAAAAGCATTATGCAAATAATTAGGAGCATGTAAATTAATTTTCTATCTATGCATGGGATGCATACTGTATATTTTATTAAAGACCTCAATGATCTGCTGTGGATGCTGGTTTCTGTTTTGTGGCAGCTGGATGTGTTCATGCAGCCCATGGGCTGAGCTAGGGCTGGATCAAGATGAGCAAGAGCAGCCAAGCTGCTCCCAAAGTGCTGCAGGTCCCTGTCAGCCAGCTCCAGCCCCACCTTGGAGCACAGCAGAGTTCCTGCCTCACCCCTGCTCTGGATGGTGTGCTGACAGCTAGTCCTTGTGCCTGGACCACTGCTGTCATCCTGGCTGGAGCAGTCTGAATGACCCACCTTCCTGAGGCTCAATGAACGAGGCATTCATGGGGGAATGGGCTGGAGCTGGTGGGCCTGGGAAAAGCCACTCAGGGAGCTAGGCATCACAGCTGGGAGGGGAGAATTCCTGATGATGTGTGTGGCCTATCTGATGCTCTGAAATTGGGGAGGGGGGATGTCTCTAGGTCGTTGCTCTGCAGGGGCTGGCTGGGGACAGCACAACTTACTGCTGCTATCCCTGTGTCAGGTGTGCGTGATGGGAGTCAGGGCTAAAACCAGAGTTTAATCTTCATTCTTTTGAGAGCTTTCCCATTTAAAAAAATAAAAAAATCCACATGCTGCTAATCATTCCAAAGCAAAAGCTCTCCTACCTTGGGGGCTATAAGCAAGGCAGGATCTCCTGAGAGCCCCTCTGCCACATTGCAAAGGCACATCAGAGGGGGCTGGCGCACGAGAGCTCCAAGCTCGGGTTTGGGAAAGCCACGAAAGATGTTTTCTTTTTTTAGCCACCTGCTCTCTGTGAAGACATTAGGATTTGTATGGCTCTGAGTAACTGCACTAGGAAAATCCTCCCACTGCTGTGCAGGCAGATCTGGCAGAGCTGGAGCTGTGCAGAGCAGGGAAGAGCCGGGTGCAGGAAGGTGCCCAGCAGCAGAGTGGGTGAGCACAGCCCACGCTCCCCAGTGACACACGGCTGTGCAGCACTGGGCTGCAAGGACAGGCCTGACTTACCATTTCTAAGGCAAGTAGGAAACTCATGTTCTTTTGCTAATCCCTAATCAGTTTTCCTGAGTGGCTGCATTTTCATTTGATACAGTGGGTAAATCAATTACACACTTTATCAGGTTATTCCTACAAAGCTGCTTTCCACATTCACCACATGATTGACTAAAGCATGACTCTCTTGCCTCCAGGGAATGGTGATTAAGGAGTGACCTTATTAAGCTGCTTAATGCAGCTGAGAATTAGACAACTCTGCTCAAAGAGACAAAGTAAACTTCATTACCTTTGTTTAAAACTTCTTTTCCTTTGCCAACTTTCAGTTCCATGCCTACCCTGAACATGGTCTGTGCACTTGGCTGGTAATTAGAAAACCAGGAGATTTTTAAATGCCTTCATCTGTAGGAAGGAAAGACTCGTCACTGGTAGTGTTTCTGGGATCTCTCCTGCTCACAGATTCCTACAAAGCTGCTGACCCCAGAAAAAATCAGACCTCATTGCTTGAGCACACTTCTTGACACATTGAATCCGTGTTACTTCTATTTGCTGAACTATGTAGAGATCAATAAAGAAAAACAGTGCAGTAATTAGTTTGGTTTTTTTGTTGTTTTTTTTTTTTTTACAAAATAATGCTAAACCACTTTTGCCTTGTAGTGAGGCAGTCCTGAGATCTGCATATACTCCTGGGTTCACTTTAGCCTTTACCTGAACCCAGGCTGCTAACTTAGTTGTAGGAAAATCACAAAATCAAGACTTTTATTCTAACCATCTGAGAAAGCCAAATGAATAGCCTTGAAGGCATGAAATTAAATTAACCAAATGTGCCTAGACAGGTCCATTTCAGGGAATAAAACACACAAGCCAGGCTTGCAGGGAAGCACAGCACCAGCAATGCATGTTCACATCCAAACCTTGAGTCTGCAGACAGCAGCAGAGTGGGAAAAACTGCCCCACGTTTCTTTCAAGAGCATCCTACCTGTGGTGAAAGAATGATGATCCAGAACTTGTGAGCCCCTTGGGCTGAGGAAAGTTCACCCTACAGCTCAATTGTCTGCTGACTGTGCACAGACAGGTCTGCAAGAGGCTGCTGTGACCACTCAGGATGGGACTCAGGGACTCTGGGCTCCCTCCACGTCCAGCACTGAATTGATTTGGACAGCAATAACCTAGAGGGGAGCAGGACAGTCCTTCGTAGATGGAATTGAATTGTTTTAAAGTTTTTAAACACATTGGCTTTCTTCCTGGGCTCTTAAATTAAAGAGCAATTAACTTTCAGTCTGGAAAGAGCTGATGGGTATTTCCTGGTTTGACTCTCCAAAATTTTGCCAAAATGATTAGTGAAATGAAAAATTGTCAACTCTCGAGGCAGGGCTGTCAGCCAAGGCTCAAAGCATTTATCCAAGCTCAGACACTTTTGGCCTGTGGACTGCAGGAAATGGTACAAAATGAGGGTGTAGGAAATGAGTAGCTGGACAAAAAGGACACTGGCACAGCAGCTCCTGTACCTTAGTGCTAATAATTATTAAAAACTGCTGGTGCTACGGCCTTAGTGGAGAGCTAACTTTTTCCCTTGTGGGGGAGAAAACCAAGGCTAAATATCAGTCCCAGCTTGTGGGTACCTGTTGCTGGGTTTGTTAGTCACATGCAGAAGTTTGTGCAGCAGCTGCAGTGCTGCCAGCACGGAGAGAGTGCACACAAACACTCACCTGGTGTGGCTGCACAACCCTCCCTCCCTTTGTTCTGGGGCTCCACAATATTCTGGTAATGTTGCTGAGAATATGTGAGAGCTCCAGGCTTCCCCAGTTACTAGAAAAGCCAGCAGCCTGCCTCCCTTTGATTTCCAAGCTCCTTCCCAACATTTAAAAGCTCAGATCTATTTTGTTTCTTCCGGAATTGCTAACCAAAGCTGACTCCTGAATGAATTCTGTCTCTGCTCCAGTTAGTCATCCCTCCAGGACAGATTTAGTAACTGCTCAGGGAAACCACATCGAAGCCAACAGTTCACCATTGGAAGGCAGCACCCACTCACTGTCAGCTTCATCTTTTTCTGAGCTAGAAAGCTCAAAGTGCAGCAAGTGGGCCAGAATTAGAAGTGAGCCTCTAGCCTCACCTGTTGTGTAGGAAGGTGGATAAATTGATATGCACCTAGCCCCAAATCTGCCTGCAGGCTCAGGGAAGCTGCTGCAGAGACAGCAAGGACCCACAGCAGAGCTCAGCATCCCCATCTGCCAAAGCATGCTGTGGGGCAAACATCCCTCCTGCATGGCTGGAGCTCCAGGCAGGGCTGCCTGTGCTCCTCCCTGTTGGAACTGCCTGAGCATCACCTCCTGAGCCCCCACAAAGCTGCCAGCACACGGAGCTGCCCCTCTGCTTGAGCAATCTCACGCCGAGCTGCAGAATTAGTGATGTTTTAAAATGTGTATCTGACATGTTCACTGCCTGTGTTCCTGAAAGCTTGTACTCTCCTCGTGAGTGCTGCATAACATGGGCTGACCAGAGGTTCATCATGGTAAAACTTGTCCTGGTAAACAATAACACCCCAAAGTATTGTAATGCATAAATATGAGTCACGACACTGATGCCTTCAGGTAGGGACAGTTTATTTGCCCCTTTGAACAAATAAGGCAAGATATTCGAGAAAGATCAAACAAAATCTCCTGTATCAAACTGAGAGGAATGCAATAAAAGTTACTGTTTCATACATATACAAACTAAAGACCCAATACTATTATATACAAACACCCAGATCTTACAAAACAGCATTTCAAGTCAGCAGTTTATGCCAGTGTTGCTAATTTCTTTATTACAAAAAAAGTTAAAGCTACAAACTTCACATTTGTAAGTCTCACATGACTGACACCATCAGTATCTCTGGGTTTTAGAAGCAAAGAGAATGGTTTGTCCAGAACTCTTTCCCCAGTGCAGATGGACCCGAGGAGCACATGAATACAGCTTCACAATTAAGCAAGTTTTTTTGCTTAAAACTTTGTCAAAACATCCCTCCCTTATGGTTCCAGCCTTGGTCACAGCTTGGAGGACTTTGAGAAATGAACAGGTACTGTGCTCCCAGACATTCTACAAAGGGACCAAAAAAGGAAATATTTTCTCCAACAAATTTAAAATCAGTGAAAGAGAAAATAATTCCTCTGCACTACAGCTCTAAGTGCAAGAAACATCATTAAGTCTCACCCACTGCAAGCATTTAAGAAAGGTTCAAAGACAGTTAAGCCATTGGACCAGTTTTAGTTATTTTGGTTTCGTTTGCTATATTTTAAGACAATCACGTCAGCAAAGCAGAGTATTTCAAGAGTGCTTACATTCAGTTACAGCAGTCACAGGTTGCATATTCTGTAAATAGACACCACCCCGTGGTGTTTCACCTAAAAGTTGGAGTTTCTAATGCCCTCTGATCTCTACAGAGTTATCTAAACAGTGCAGAAGACAACACCCTTCCAGCAGAAGAGGCTGGACCCACGCCACGCAGGCAGTGCACAATTCACCATTCACAGATCTCTGTCACACCAGAGGTGCTGGGCCAGATCCATCCAAGTGACTTACACAAGACCCAGCACTGACCAGAGAACTCCCTGCTAAAGCTGGAGGAGTTTCTTTGATGCAAAGGATGCTCATGAAAATTGCTCATCATAAAGACACAGTTAGGGCAAAGCCTATTGCACAGACTCCAGATGAGCACAGTAGGAGCCCTGATGTTCCCCAGTACCTGGGGCTGTCAGATTGCTGGCTATCCCAGGATGTACTCCTCCTGCAGCACCCTACATACACTGCTTACTGCCTCCCTTTTCCTTAGGGACAGCTGTGATCCCACTGCATTATCACAGCCAGATGCAACGAGCCCTGCAGAGGGTAAGAATGGCTTGGTTCCTTTCACAGCTGGGGAGCAAAACTGTGAGCAGCAGCCAAGAGCCTGCTCCAGTGGGGAAACAAGACCCTAGAGAAACATGAAACAAACACATCACCTCAGTAGCAGCATTTGATTCAGGAGACACTGCTGTTTCATCATCTAGGTGATGTACCAAGGCCTAGTTCAGAAGCACGACGTGGAAACTGTTCCCTCTATGACAGCAAAATTAAAAAAATACTGGTAAAAAACACTTGTTCTGCCCAAACACTCCATCATATGCTAGGAACACCTACAACTACACAGCTGTGCTGTTAGAGCCCACGGGGCAGAGGCACTGCCTCAGCCTCTGCCCTGCAAACAGGCTTTGTTTTACTCTCCACCCTGATGTGAGCTGATTGCACCATCCTCACAGCGATTGTACATGCTTAGGGCATTGTGGCTGATTGAGTTATGCTGGGCAGGGATAGCAGGGAAATTAAAAAAAAAAACAAACCCAAAAAGAACACAAGAGCATCCTGAGGTACTGGAAGACACTGAACCTCTTCCAGCAGAGCATTGCTAATTGTCTTCTCATCCAGATGAACTCCACCTTTGTTCCACCACCATAAATGCACATCTTTGTTAATTCAACAGTCTTTACTTTCAATTTGACTCTCCTGATGTGCTAAACCTTGCAGAAATGTGAAGGATTGTGAAATCAAGTTTTTACTCAAGCATCCAAAGATGTAAATTTGAAATGAAGCCTATAGAATATTTCACAAGCTGTGGAGATTTTTAAGTCCTCTTAAACACAGCTAAAGTACCTAATTCCTGAGAGAAGTTCACACAACTTCCACCCATTCAAATTCTGTTTCCTTTTCCTAGCATTCCATTCTCAGCAGGGTCTCCCTGAAGGACGTTTCCAGACAGACAGACAAAGGGGTATCAGATCACTGACTGGCTTTTGGTTTTAAGTGGGTGTGGATTTTAAATTACAGAACGTAATTTCTTGTGGAGGCACAACATGCTTTATCTACTTGTATAAATTCATGAAATACACAAAACGAGGACAAAACTGAGGTCTTGAAGAAATCACACTTGCTTAAAGCACACAGTGTAAGGCATGGGGCTTATTACAGGCTTTTTAAAAACTGAGATTTCTTTCAAAAGGCTGGAACAGTTTGTACATGTTCTCACCTGCTCTCTTCAGTGACCTAAAACTTATCAGTACCTTAACAGTAGAAACAGCTAACAGCTTGAAACTGAGTCTGTGAATTCACAAAGGAAAACAAAGACAAAAAACCCACAAAAGAATCAGCTGTTACAGACAACAATCTGCATTAACTTAAACCAAAATAGACTCTTGAAAGTTCAGTTGAAAAGAGAGTGAGCCAACTTTCATTAGCCTATTTCTATCTGGTTCCTCTGGTTTAAAAACAATCCTCCTAAAAAACAGTAACAGAACTCTTTTGGAATAATGTTTTAAATATACATCTAACATTAAAACACACAATCAGGATTTTCCACGTAATGGCATTCCTGAGTTGACAAAGGTGCTATGGAAAAATAAACGAGCAGAAGTATTGCCCTCTATTTTGCTAGCATATTTCAATAGAAATTAATCTGTTCAGTAGTCATAAAAGCAAGGGGCTGATTGTTTGAGGATGGAAGAATGTTCTACCCGTGGCTCAGAAGTTCTGCTGCCGCCGCTTCTTGGCTTCGATGGCATCGAGGATCGGCTGCCTCTTGGACTGGTACTTCTGGCGGATCTCCTCGATCTCCTGCTCCATCATGGGGTCCAGGGCAGACAGCCTCTTCTGAAGCTCATCCACGCTCCAAGTCTTCAGCTAGCAGGGAGACAAAAGAGGAACAGACACTGGCATCAGTGCAGCCACCACCCACCACCTGCAGGGATCCTGGGACGGCCACAGCGCATCTTCCAGCAGGGAAAGACACCCAGAGCTCTGCTCCAGGCTGCTGCTCTCAGTGAGAGTGCTGTGAGCCTCAGGGCACTGCTTCTGCTCATTTCACAGGTACATTACATGCTCTGGTTACTGGCAGTGTGAGCACACAACCACTGAAATGCTTCCCCCATGGAGCTGCTTTTCCTAATGCTTTGTTTTGCAGGCTTAGGACAGAAAGGCTGCACTGGGATGGAAGGAAAGCAAAGTTCTCCTCCCCTTTCCCTGCAACTACACCTCCTTATCCTAAATGACAAAAGGAGACAGTGGAAACAGGAAGAAAATCGTATCATTGACAAAAGCCATGTGAAAAAAAAAGGCAATTATGTACAATCAGGCTGAATCTCAGTCATGGTGAGGAATTCAGACACTGCTACACCAGAAATCCCAGAGCACAAACACACACCAGGTCACTTTGGGCCAGCCTTGTACTGATAAAATATGCAAGTACAATTTGTATTTAGCTGTACACGTGAAGATGTCAGGCTCATCTGGACAAGCTCCCTCTCCCTGAATTCTCTCTCTGCCTGACCTTTGTTTAACTGGCTGTCTTCTCTGTGCCAATTTGCTGAGAACTGGCATTGGAAAGTTGCTCTGTGATTACAGATGCCAAGTGTGGCCTGGGACAGTCTAGATTGTCCACAGCTACAGCCTTTATGTAATGTTATAATATTATAACTGGTAAAGCAGACAGGATTTTAGTATAATGTTAAAAATATGGACACTGGAAGTGCTTCAAACGTTTATTTAAGCACCAGTCCTTTCCCCATCCAAGACCAAGTGACCACAGGAGAGACAATTTTACAGGCACTCCAGCAGGACAGAAATGACTGTACACCTGCTATCAGTAAGCACCTGCTGTGGATGCTAAGAATATGCAAAATAATTAGGGTTTTTTTCTTGTGCACAAAGAACTGTCATTTTTTTTTCTCTCAACAAATGTCATAATTAAGTGACTTATCTTTATTTTCATGCAAGTGGGGCTGTCCTAGTTTAGCTGTTAATTAGTCAGCTGTCATGGTTATTCTTCAAGCCGTTTCTGAACCAAAACTCAGAGTGAAATGTTTGCTGCCTACCATAAGGCAACAAATGAATGTTTAATGGCAGTTTGCATCACTCCTTAAAACTAAGATATGGAACTCCTGATGCTGTTTCCTGAGGTGGAAGAGATACCAGTCCCTAAATCACAAAGTCACCTGCTAATTTCTCACAATGTCTTTCAAAGTTCTTTAGCAAAGTCTTCTAAACAAGATCTTTCCTAGTTGCTGTTTCAAAATCACAAATCCATTTTAATAATCCAGGCCCATATGAAACAACCTTTCTGCCCAGGGTATACAGTCTTTCAGCCTTTCCAATCAGGCAACTGTTCATTAGAAAGACAAAGCACTTCCTCCACAAAGATATATATTATTTATACACATTAATGCAACTTTAACAGGCAGCAGTTTAAGTTGATGCATGGCACCAGTTGCCTTTTCACACTAATTTATTAAGGAGCAGGTAATTATTCAACATTCCACTTCCTCACAGTCTAGGGAATTGAAAAGTCAAATAAAAATGCAAAACAGAAGAAAATATTAATACAAGTACTGAATACATATACTAAGCAGCTACAGCTCTCCCAGTGCTGGACAGCTTAAAGAGAGTATTGGAACAAATCTAAAACACTTTGCTCAAGGCTTAAGCCAACTATTAAATGTGAGAAATTGCCCCAGGGCTGCAATCTTCCAGGGATGCCCTTTGAGCCTTCTCTGCCATCCTCCTGAAGTGCTCGGGCACTGCTCAGAGCCAGAAACAAAGTGCCAGAGCTGGCAGAGCAGATGCACAGTGATAGGTTGTCCAGAACACGTGGCAGTAAGAAAACACTGCCCTACTGCTGTCCTTGAACAGGATGGGGCATCACGGGACATCCTTCATGGACACTGACACACAAAACCTTCCTGCAAAGTGCAAGAGCTGCTTGCCAAGGGACATAACAGCTTTGACAATTCCTGGGACTTCTTGTCAGGACAGATGGCTAAACTGTGTGGAAGATGCTGGATCACAGCTAAGTCTGGAGTGGGCAGAGCCCACAGATTTACATTAACATGAACCAACTGGGAAGTGGGTTACCTGCATGACGCAGAGCCAAGTGTCTGCTCACAGAGCCTGATCACGGGTTAAGCACAATGGGGATGGTGGGAGAAGGAAAGGAGGCAAGTCCATGTGGCCCAGGAACGTGGGAGCACAGGAACATCCTGTGTGCAGTGCTGTGTCAGTGAGGATGAACGAGAGGTTTCATCTGGAACATTCACTGTCTGTGAATGTCACGCTACTCCTGGAAGAGGTGGAGAAGCCAAAGAGCAACACTGGTGAAAGGTCCAGGAGGTGGCTGCTGAGCCCAGATGAGCTGATGGGAGACTGACAGGTCCCCAATGGGTAATGAGAGCCACAAGAGCCACGCAGAGCAGGGGACACCCAGACTCTGCTCCTACTGTGCCTCAGGCTGTGACAGCAAGAGCCTGGGGACCTGCCCAGGACAATTACTCAGCCTGTCCTTCCACTCACACACACATCTTCAGAAGGGAAAAAAAAAAACCCCAACTGCTCAAAATGTGATGGCCTCCATTTCACTTTGCTGCCTGGCATTTCACTGAAAGGCACTGCCACAGACAGGCTTTCTCCCAGAAATGAAGTTTTAGACTCCAGTATATCTGTTTCTGCACTCCTGGGACACTGACATTATTCTCTCAGAGAAATGCCGGGAGCAAAATAAGACAAGAAGGACAAGGACAGCATCTCATGACAGACGGTTACTCAGGGTAAAGTCTCAGTGCTGAGCAGCTGCAATTAGAGCTGGTTTTAGCCACGGGCTCAGTCCCATTCCTCTCCTCATTTCTCAGCAGCTCCTCTGCTCCAAGAAGCCTAACTGTCTCTTGTCTCTGTAAAAGCTATCTATTTTTGTGCATGCTGATCAAATACCTAAGACAAACTTTCAAAGGAAGGAATCTCATTTCAAATGTAAAGCTGGATAAAAAATACTTGTTCTAAGGTTGGCCAAACAAATCTATCAAAATGGTGAGGAGGCAGCACAGTGAAACTCTTCCAGCAAGCTTGTATGTTGAGAAAGCTAGTTTTTAACCATTTGATTTACAGTTGTACTTTTACTTGAGGTTTTGAGAATGATCTTAACTCTGTAAAAATGCCCAGCTGAAGCCAAACATGAGAGTTGGAAGTGTTCATCTGAAAGCCTCTCACCCACGGCCATTGGATGCTGTTTGTTTTCTTCAGACACCACTGACAGCAACATCTTGTTTTAATATGCTGATGATTTCTACTCTATAATTCAGAAGGACATACATAATTATATCCTTTGCAAGGACATAACCTATAGCCTTTCCATGCCTACGCAGTAGTGATGGACAAATCAGAAACAGATCATTTGAAATACAATTTCTTCCTCAAGGAGAAGATTTGTAAGCTATTCATGACATTGCTTTGTCAGCATTTCTGACAGATTTGCAGACAACTACCCCACTGAATAATGTTCAACTCAGCAAACTGCTTCTGAGTTGCAGTTCTTTCAAATCAGCATTTTAAAAACAGGGGGGAAAAAAACCCCACTTGCATTTCTTACACTCAGGTAAAGTGTCACAGCAATATGATATTCTACTGAATGTAAATGAACCTAAGCAGGAAAAGGAGAATAAATATAAGCTCTCTGCAGACACAGCCACAAGTTTGGTATTCAAGGGCACCATGGGCTGAACTTCATACCTCTGCTGTTCTGTCCTAAGCAGGACACAGCCCAAAACCCTGTCATGATATTTTTAAACAGACCATGCCAGATTTCTCTTTCACATAAAAAAAATGTGTTACAAAACACAAAGCCTAAAGAATGAACTCAGCTTCTGCCCTGTCCCCATGAAAACCAACCAAAAAACCCAAATGGTGAAAACTTTTTGCATTAGAAGCTGATGCAAATAATTTATCGCAGTCCTCTTAGCACCCACAGCCCTCACCCTGAGGAGCACCCGTGCTGATTTGCCTACAGCAAGGTCTGTAGTTTGACCAATCTGGGACTTGGCACGTTCTCTGGTCCCCAAGAGCCCCTGAGCAGCACAAGGTCACCACTGTCTGGATCAGCCTGCACTACTGACATAAATACCTGTAACCCCTGAGTCACTGCAGCCACCATTCTTATTTCCTCCTCTTGCAAAACCACTGCCAGCCAAATCCCCTCGCTGCATGAATTATGAGCATCAAACAGAAACGAGCTGTTTTCCCAGCAGCTTTCACACATTTCTCCCCCAACAAAGCTCTAGCTCACTGACTGCACAGGAATCAAAAAATATTATCTTGGGGCAAGTGGAAAACATGGTCCTCTTGAAACTTTCTTTTTACTCACTGACACGCAATTGATCCCCGCACTTAGCACAAAGCCTTTTCTTTGCATGTCTGCAACGTTTCAAGCTATCTGTGCTTTGCTTTTAAATATTGTCTTTGAAGTCCTGAAGCTTGTGCTAAACAGGAACCCTCCATCCCCTGGGTGGGGATGCAGCTTTTCTACCATCACTTTTCAAACGTTACAGATGGACCCTGACCTCTGGAGCAAAACTGGAATACGTACAACACTGGTGAGATGAAGTTACTTTCCTCATGGTGAAAGCATTTGAACAGTTCTTCAGAAGGAGAATTATTTTCAAGCCTTGGTACTACAACCAATCCTACAAATAAAATTAGGAAGTTGTTCCCTTCTTCCTTAGCCCTCTACCATAGTTCCTGTGAGTTTGAACACTTGTCTTCCACAAGCTCAGGGTGTTTTCCGAATATCCTCCCACTGTTACCAAGAGCCTGTGGCTTTTTAGAAAGAAAACACCCAGCTGCAGCAATTGCTCTGCCTGCCTTTCACCCAGGTGAAAGATGCCATTCCAGGTGGCATCTACTGCTCAACATAACTTGATGTCAACCTTCTAAGTTTTATATAGCCTTTAGAAAAACTGGCTTTGGCAATTATCACTTCATAAGGGGCAGTGGGAGTTTGAAGACTAAAATACAGAAGTAATAAAATTGCAGCTTCCCACGCTACACAGGGAAATAAATTCTTAGTAGAAAAGATATGAGCTAGATGGGAGCTAAGGAAAAACAAATTAATTGTCTATTTAGCACAGCTTTTATTGTTATAGCTACCTTTTAAGCCTAATTTTATGCTGCAATCTACCAGTTCTTGACTACATACGCAGTGATCAAAGCCCCCCATAAAACTCATCAATCTCATCAGCAGGGAGCACAACCCATCATTTTTTCATGTGTATTAAGGCAGGCAAACTCTAAATGTGGCTTGAGAAGGGGTTTTACCCAAATCAAGTTAGCCAAGCCATGCCAAATATTAAATGCCAAACAGGAATTGTTATTAGAGAAAATGAAAAGCATTACCACAGTAATACAGTAGCAACAGCCTACTCTGGAAAAACAAAACCAGAAGAACCAACTGGGACTACTATTGTGTGGAAACCCCTCAGGGGAGGCTGTTGATGATCACACTCGACAGCAGGAGTGGCTACATATCAGAGACAAGTATAAAACAATTCCTACAACTTCAATTATATGTCCTTTATTAAAGGAGGCTCTTCACATAACAGAATAATTAAGCTCTTGCTTCACTTGACCTTGGCCATCACCAAGGCTATCAAGATGCTTCCCTGCTGATAAAATCAAGGGCACACTGACACTTCCTTCCCAGAACCCTGCAGATCAGTTTGATCTGTATCCACCTCAACTCTTGAGCTTTTCTTCTATCATCTCCTCAGAGTTTTATTTTTGGGAGGAGCTCTCCCATGGGATGCCACTTGCTGTGGCTGTTTTGTAGCAATCACCTTGGGGCAGAGCTGCAGGAGTGCAGTGGTGCTACAGAGACCACGAACCAGGGAGGGGTCAGCACTCAGGGATTCATGGATGTGAGCTCTGCCAAGAGCAAGAGCTGAGATTATCCTGGAATTAGCGTTCTGTAACCTGGAAGACTGGTTAAACCAGGTGCCCATTAAATGCTCATATCAAATATACTCCGAGGACACAGATTACTCAGAAGTACTATGCTTTTTTTTTTTTTTTTAACCAGAAAAAAAAGTCCCGTTTCTCTGGCCAAAATTAAATGTAGAAGGTAATTTCTCACGCTAAGCAGTGCTACAGACTTTAGATCTTGAAGATGGTGATATAAATTGATGTTGGACTAGCATGCCATTTTTTCCCATAGCATTTTTCCTGAAATGCTGCCTCAATACCACTTGGCATACTTTCAATCACTGCTCTAAAAATTAAGTGCCTTGTTCTCGTTTACGTTTCCAGCACAAGGAAGCCTTGATGTAATGTATGAGCAGGCATTAACTATTTATTCACTTTAAGCTGTCAAATGCAAAGGACACAAGGACCTACTGGCACTTTCTGATTATTTTCCCTCATCCATTAGGTCCCTCAAAGTTCACATATGTGTCAAGCAGCCATGCTACAGAGGGGTTGCAGTAAATCAGAACAAGCCCTTGTGCCTACACAAGCACTAATTATCTTGATTTTCCTCCCTTTTAGCATCAGGATGTCAGTGAAGTTTCTCACTGTTATGAAAGCAGTGGATGAAATGCACTCATTGTGGGATTTCATGCAAGATTAAAAATACAGATATTAATCTTTCAAAAGATTTGAAAAATAAGTCTCAGCAGCACAAGCTTCTGCTTTTAACACACCTTAATTATTTAGGCAATGTACTGGCAAAACACATCAGGGGCTGCAGCATCCAGCACCAGCCAAAACAGCACTGCAGCTACAACTACCAAAGAGAGAACAGGAGCTGTGCTCAGTGCACACCTGGAGACTGTTCTCAGGCCACCTCACCTGAACAGATGGCTTTCCACAAAGAAAAAACACTTTCAGTGAGATCATCAGATCACCTTAAGCCAGTTAACTGTTTAAGTGCAATCACAGCATCACTTTCGTGGAAGAAAAAATGGACACTACCACACACTCAGCTTTTGATCCCCAGCTGAACTGGAAAAGTGCATCATAACAGAGAGTTACACCAGAGGAGACCCAGGGCCTCTCAAGTGAAGTGTTTGGGATGGCTCCACCTCACTTGCACAGATGTGGAGCTACTGAAAGTGAAGCACCTTATTGTTATGATGCCAGTAAGGATTCCAGTTAATTTTCCATGTAGCTTACTTGATTAAAATAAAGGTTCACGACACCAGACCATGGTACCTGTACTGCCCCTGCAGAATTTCTGGTGGGCCATGTGTGCCATCCTTCTCCCTGCCAGACAGGCTGGGAAGATGATGTCTAAACTGGAAACTGCAGGAATGACAGCTGCCAAGACCTCTCTCCCCAGCCTGGCACGCTGCTCCTCAGCAAGGCACAGGATCCCAGGCAGCTGCCCCTCCCTTCCAGCACAGCTTCCCTGCTGCTGAGGCCACTGCTTCTTCTCCAGCAGGAACTGCCACAGCTTTGCTACTCCACTACATCTTATTTCAGGCTACATTGACCATAGTGTTTGATCCTGCTGGTTCAGCAAGGACCTTTCCCAATCACACCTTGAGCAGCCCATTCCTGTGGCTGCTCTGGAAGAGACACTCTGGACACACAACTGCTCCTCACCAGCTCAGGGCACCTCTGCCTTCCCACCTCCCCACACACTTTGGAAGTTTTTTCCCTATTCCTCAAAAGCCTTTAGGAACCAGAGAGCAGCTCTGCTGTTGGCAAGGTATCAGGAAATTCCCAATTTCAGAGGATTACAGCAAATATCCCATTGTCCCTGGCTGTCCAGAGAGAACTGTGGGAACACCACAGCCTGGATCAACAGCACTGGCATCCCTGGGCTGCTCTTAGCCAAGAACTGCACTTCACTAATCCCTGCTGTAATCCTTATAAGGCTCAGGAAAGTCTTGGTGTCACAGCCAGCACAACCACAGAACCTCTGCAAACTGGTACTACCCTCAGCATTGTCCTGATGTATTAAGAAAGAAAACCCATCCAAAGGTCTACTCACTGATATGAGTGCTGAGTGGTCACTAAAAAAATAAAGCTTTTTAAAAAAAGAGCAATTCACTTTAATCTTCTGAGCTCCAAGATTAAATTTCCTTTTTTAGCCTTAGTGTCAATTATGAGTATGAATAGCCCCACTCGCTTCCAAAATCATCCCAAGTACTGTACACACTTAACCTAAACAAAGGGAATGACAAATTGTGTCAGTGTTATTCTCCAGCATCGAACTTCAAGAAGTCCAAACCTTGAAATCCTTTAGGAACCTAGAAAGTGGCTGACTAATCCTATAACCACAAAGACAAGTTATCTCACTGCTATTCTTTTTTTCAGTAACTGAATTACAAACCAAGCTAAAAGGTCAGCCTGTCTGGACAAGCAAGCCAAAAAAAAAAAAAGTGCAAAAAAGGAGCACTTGCTTGCCAGAGGTTTGATTAAATAAAAACAGCAGGATTTTTTTCCTTCCCTAAGTGATTATGATTTAATTTTCTTAAGTAAGAGTACAAAAATACCTCTGAACATGCTAAAATAAATCATGTCATTAGGTCATGAGGATCTGGCTAGCTGCACAACTTGTACTCAGCAAGTACAGAGCTGACCAACACGGGGGTTTTCTCCTTTTTTTTTTTTAAGAAGATCAATCTGTCAGAAAATGCTGATTCCTTTAAATTAAACAAATTTTTTTTTACAACTCTGAAGTGTAACTGAGTTCTTCTAGGAAGGGTACATATGTCCATAACAGAGCTTCCTTCCAATTCCAGTACCCTCCACCCCCCTCTCCTTTGCTCCTAAAGGCTCTACTTACTGAAGGCTTAACAATTAATTTCTTCATTCAGGATCACTCATTCTGAATAAAGCAGAACAACTGAAGAAGTAAGAGTACCTGAGCTCAGAGTGATTCATTTATACAATACTGCTCAGTGTGAAACACTAACAGAACTGAAGTGGTAACCAATGAATTAACACTAAATCAGTACTCAAGTACAGCCTTTATTAATGATGTGGAGTAAGAAGCATCATTAACATATCTGAAGACTTCACACGTTCAAATCTGCAAGGCACAGTGAAGGCTTAAAACACATTTTCAGTTTCAAAGGCTTAAGACTACATCATCCATGGCAAGTAGCCATTACAGCTTTAAATAACTTGGGCCTATTTATCTTAAAGAGTATTAAACTTCATTCGACAAGCATTTTTGAGTCTTAGTCTCCCATTTTAGTTCCAGCTCCAGGAGAGCTGCTGAAAGGGGGCTGGTTTCAGGAAGACCCCACATTGTCTACCCAAAAGTGAGGTTTATTACACAACCTTGGTCCAATGCTGCTTTTCCCCCCTCTTTCACTCAGGGAAAGGAGGAAACAGCTGCAACTTGAAGGCAAAGAAGACAGGAGGGAGAACTACAAGCCTTCTGAGGAAAGACTGAATTTTCCAGGGCACTCTGGAAAAATGAATAGCTGCATGTCCATGCAGTTGTCTTTAAAACCAGGGGCATGTGTTAAATATTTAAGAGGCAAATATTTTTTGGGACAGCCCCCAAGTGAACCATCTCCACAAAATCCATCTCGAATTAACCTGCACTATGAAAGGTTTCCCCAGTTGTTCACTATTATTTGGGTATCCATGAATAATGATCCTGCATGATGGCAGGACACAAAAGAAGGAATTAAACACTTCATTCCTGAATAACATTCCTTTCAGACTGTATCAGTCTGTATGTATTTAGCTGCTCTTTCTCCCTCTGCCTGGAAGTCAAAAGCTTTGATTATGAATTGTAAAATGGTTTGGGTTGGAAGGGACCTTAAAGCTCATCCAGTTGCACCCATACCATGGCCACAGGGACACCTTCTACTGTCCCAGGCTGCTCCAAGCACCCTGTGCCAGGGCCTCAGCACCCTCACAGGGAAGGATTTCACCCCAATATCTGATCTAAGATACCCAAAGGTTACACACACGCCAGCTACGCTGGCAGTGAGCAACACCTCGATGTTTCTGCAGGTTTTAAAGTAACACAAGAAGAGGCTGCACAAGGTCAAATGCACCAGGTCCAGCAGTCAGAGCTGAGGTAACTCTGCTCCTCTCACAGTTCATCGTTTCAGACCCTTGTCCAGATGAGACCCTGCCCACTGGAAAGCATTCACAGAGGCCTGATGGAGGCTTCATCCCCTGGCTTTTCCAGATGGTCCAGACTCCATGCCCCAAGAGGCAATCCAGAGCAGCTGTAATAGTCTGTCCATGCAAAGAGTCTCCAAAAGGAGCCCTTTTTGCTGCAGATGAGAAAAACCTGGACAAGCTTGTCTTTTTAAGCTACATTACCCTTTACAAACATTTGCACTGACAGATGAGCTGGAAGAAGATTTCAGAAGCATTTCAAATAGATCTTGTTTCAGCAGCAGTGTTCTTTCTTTAAGGGAGATGCTGTGCCAAGAACACATCCAGCCCTGAAAACAGATCTCAAGGCCTAAGAAGGCTCAGACAGGTTTTCTAAAGAATTCAGTGTGGTCAGAGAGCATTTTTCCAGCATCACACTTTCAGCTACCAATTCCTCTCCCCTCTCTCCCAAAGCAGAAATGCATGTTGCAGCCTGACCTTAATCATGCAGCAGCAGCAGAACAAACCCAATGATCACAGACCCAGGATGAAGTTCTTTTAGTTACTTAGTTCATCTGCAAAACTTTCAGTCAATGTCTTAGCAGATTAAATCTACAGTAGGCAAGGGGCCTCCAAGATAGTCCAGGATGTTGAATTTACAAGTCTGAGCACTCTGATATGAAGTCGATTTCAGGTTACATTACTCCAGTCTCCATTAAGAGCTATGACCTAAACAAAACTACAGCAACTCATTTTACATCCCACACACTGCAAGTTTCATCTAAAAGCCTCATGTCACAGAAGGCCTGCTATATACAAAAATACAGCAAAAAATGAAAATTTGACAGCAAGTTGTGGCAGTAAGTGCTTTGCAATCAATGTCAGTTTGCACCAAAGTGAAAGCAGGTGGTGAGCAATGACCCCGTTACCAAATGGAAGAGAGCAGGAATCTATTCTCTTGCCAGAGCACAGCCAAGAGCCATGTCTCTGAAGTACCTTTTACAATTTTAAAGATTGCTAACAAATTTTAAAACCAAATGTGGTATATTCTTTTGTTGTTGCTGTTGTTGTTATAAAGGGAATTTGGAAAGGTTTATAAAACCTACGTGCACAGAACTCGCTGTGAATCACACTGGTGGTTTGACACAGCCACGAATCCAATGAGGTTTGCAGTGAAGTTCAGAGTGTTTTCATCGTGCAAATGTTACAGAAGATTCAAGACCACTTAAACAATAAAAGAGAGAAGCAAGCTGCTCCTGGGCTTATTTTGAAAAAGATTGTTTGACTACAAGGTGACAAAAATGAACCATTTGTCCTTAATAAAGATGTCACAAGTTAGAAATATTTTCTGGGAAGAAGATACTAAATATGCTGGAAAGGTAATGCTTAAAAGAGAAATAAACAATTAACAGAGCTTTAAAAATTCTTGGCAGATGGCTGAAGAGAAAAAAAAAAAAGGAAATCCATTCAAGGAATGTCAGTGTTATGAATCAAGACAGGTGACATTTAAAACCAATGAATAAAACATCAGGAAAACCTGTCTCCTTTTATAAATCATACTTCACAGTGGAACTACATCTAGGTAATACACTTCAAGATCCTCCTCAATAAACAGGAGATACCACAGGGGTACAATTCAGAAAGTTAATAACTGTCTATCCTGGACTGCGCCCTGTTGTCAGAAAAACAGTCCTTTCATTTGAGTTTGATTCCCTCCCTCCCAGACAAAAAACAGAAAAAAACCCAAACCAAAACAAAAAAACAACCCAAAACAAACAAAAAAAAATTGTAACCTTAATGCTCCCCCACAGAAAGAAATCTTTATTTTAGATCCAGCACAGCAGAAATAAGTATCTCAAGTTTTCTTGCTTCCCAACCAGGAATCTGCCCTAGTTCCATAGTGCCTAGACAGAGATATCAATCAGCCATCCCAGATCTGGCTTTATCTCTCAAACTGATGAATGCCCCAGCAAATAAGTTCACTTTATGTTCAAAGTAAGACTATTGGAAGAAATCAGTGCCTGAGAAGTAATTTTTATTCCAGTCACCACTGGGAAAAAAGGAGAGTTCATGATAAATGAAGGGAAGAAACACTTGGACAGAGAAATCCCTGAAGATTCACTCCAAGTGTTTGGTTTAGTCTTCGAAAAATTGTATTGAAAAATGCTGTACTTGAACCAAACTTTTTTATTCTTCTCCACGAAACTACACACATTCAGACGAATTTTTAAAACAATCACTCTTCATTCATCACACAAGGGTCAGAGAAACTTACTCTCTTAGAAAATCAAGAATATAATCCAAGTTTCATAATAATTCAATTGAAGTCGCAAGATTATTTGATTTTCAGTGATGCCATTTAAATGACCTACAAACGTGCACACTCTGAAACAGCTTTTTTTGCTCCTGTCCAAGCAGACAGACTTTCTGGTGTCTCAGTAACCAACTCAAATTATTCACTTGAGTAATTTGGCTGGGAGAAAGGAAGAACAGAAAGATTAGTGCAGAGGCCTGCATCTGACACCTTTACCAAGCTGCTTAAAAGGCAGAAGTACAAAGATAAACCTAAGAGGATCACAGCAAAGTCAGGAAACACTGTAAGATGATAAATTATAAAAAGTCACACCCCAGTAGCTTTCCCATATAATGCAAGTATTCCTAGCATCTGCCTTAACCCTGTATCCTCAGCATGCCTTCTTCCTTCTGGTAGCAAAGACCCAAAGACCAGTTCCAACAAAATAAGAGCCAATTATTCAGTCTGCCATAATTTTCAAAGCTGGCAACTGCACAGAAAATACTCTCAAGTTTTTAATCGATTGAACTTTTAAAAGGACAAAAGGTAGTAAAGCTATAAAGCATCAATATTAGATTGCTAACAAATGCTATCCAAATGGATGTTCAGAGAAACCAAAGACAGTGAATGTTCCAGGTACTGGCAGACAATGAGCTGTTCACAAGACAAATGACACCTTCACAGACAGAATGCAATAAATTAGAGACTCTGGTCATTGTAAAGCAGTGTGTGTTTACTGTTATTGATAAGCAATAAATCACCTGCCCTCCAACAGTTCCTCCCTATAAATCACTTCCAATGAAAGAAACAGATGGTTCCAGTATGGAGCCATTCCTCACCAGAGCTGGGAGAGGGAATGAGCTGTGCTGAGCCATGACCACAGTGACTGCAGTTTGTTCCACAGGGTGCAGGGCAGCAGCAGCAGCTGCAGATCCCTTCACCTGAGATTCCAGCTGTGGCCAGGCTGAGCAGCACCTGGTGCTCCACAGGGCATCCTCACTGCACTTCCCTGGCCTGCACTCCAGCCCACTGCAATCCCTCGTGGCTGGATGCTCCCTGCCTGGACCACACCTGACACGCACGAGCACACTGATCTGAGGGCACTGCCAGGCTGCTGTCTACCCACAAAATATAGAATAAAATACATATAAAAAAGATACCATGATCCTAGTGCTCTGGCAGCCTTGCTCTGAAAGAATTCAGCTTTCCATACACTTTCCACTGACTTCAATTTCTATCACACCAATACCTAACTTGCCTAGCTAGAAGGAAACAGATTCACTTTCACCTTTTCACTGCAAACAAACAGCCTCTCAATCAGACTGAACAAGCTGAAGACACCATTAGACCAACACACTTCCCTTTCCTGCTGGTAAAGGTATCAGAAGTGGGTTTACACATTTATTTATTTAAAAAACTGGTTTCCAATGTAACATTTCAAACTACTAAGTAAAAGCACAGAAATGAGGATGTGAAATAATAACAGATCCCAGGTGAGATCAGCATAATGAAACACTGTCTCCAGTAAACAGAAAATTTTATTTTTCTTTACTACTCCAAGAAAAAGAATTATACCTTCACTCAGGGAAGAGGAAGGTTTGCTTTTATCTACATTATACTTGTAAAAAAAGAAAAGTCTAAGCAGTAGCTGTTAAAAGCCCTGGCTAAAAGCTGCTTACAGACACACAGAGAAAATACCATAATTTCCTATCAAATAATTATAAATGGACATCCAGTTATTCAGCTACTTGAAGGAGACTGCAGTTGTGATACCAACTCTTGAAATGCAGGTAATTTAAGATTTCCAAAGGTGAAATACACTTTTAGAAATTGGACTTAATTAAATTCTAAGTGTTTTCTTGTTGTGTTCTTGTTTTTCAAGTCTTGTTCTTCAACAACTTGCCAGACCATTGCTTTGTTTCTTATTTGAACAAACTATAATTCCAAGTGTGAAATAGATTTCTGTTGTCCACTCCTTTGTCCCACTGGCTTGGTGAGCCAGAATCCAACTCCTGCAGCTTCCAGCTCCAAGGAGCCCTGGGCAGGACTCAGGGTAAGCAAACAGAACCAGAGGCCACAGTAAGTGGTGTACAGACACTTTTGAAATGAAGATGTCTCATTTCAAAACTGGTCTATTTTAAGGAGCACATTCCACAGAGAAGTCACATATGGACAGCAAACTGTGGCCTGAGCACTTTGGAAACAACTGGAAAGAGATCTGTAAGAAGAGCTGGGTGTGATCCCACAACTCCTGCAACTCAGTGAAGCTGCTCCTCTGCCCATCCCTGACAGGCAGATTGTGGAGACCAGAACTGTTGCTTGTACCTGGAGGCACTGTCTGTGCAGCCCTGAAAGAAGTGGCAGCTGATGACCTCTCGCATTCTTCCTCCCAATTAGAAGCAATTAACACCTTCTGCTCAGCCTTCTTTATTTTGCCCTGGAAAAATTTCATAAGCCACAGCTCTATTGCTTTAAGGACAGCCCTCCCCAGCAGCAGAGAAACAGATGACACTGTGCACTGAGAAGTGATGAAGTCTGTTTTGGAATCCAGGGAAATCATAGCAATCTTTCCTGTCCAAAGAAATTCCCATCAGCAGGCAGCGAGACGCTGCTCAGAGGGAGTTAAAAAGATGAGCTAACACAGAGAGTGGCACTCACAGCACAGACACACAGAGCTGGATCACAGGTTCACTCCCAGCAGACTGCAGGGTGCTGGCACTGTGACCAAAGGCCACAACAACTGCCACCTTCCACAGGAATCTGACAAACTGGCCAGGGCTACTCCTTCCCCTTCTGCAAAGCCTGACATCCCCAAGGGGGTGTTTTATTTTTCTAAGGACAGAAGCTCTGCTCCAAAGTATTTCTGCTTCAATGAGAGAACCTGTGAATGCAGATCCTCTTCATTAAACCTAGGAGAGAGCAATATGGACCCATATTGGGGCTGTTGGTAATTGCAGGAATGGGAAAATGGGAATTTGAAAAGAGAATTTGAAAAGAGAATTCCCCCCCTGGGCCACCAAGATATTGCAGATGCAAGCAAATCAGCGTTTTCCCAAAAGATGCAGCACGCTTCTCAGGAAAGAGACACGAGCCTTGATTCTGGTTGTTACCTTCCTTCCCAGCACTGAGGCAGCAGGATGAGATTTGCCAGTGCAGAAAACGGGGAGATCCAGCAGGGGAATGGCACTGCCACCCTCCAACAGCCCAGCTCCCTCCTGCTGCTCTGCCAGGGCTGCACAGAGAGCAGCTGCAGAACAGCAAAGGTGTCTGCACCAATTCAGCTCTCCACAGGCAGCCCTACACAGGCAAGGAATGGTTGGCAGATACACAGGTGCTGGAATCAAAGAAAGCCTTGGAGCAAACAGCTCCAATTCCGTGAAGACTTGATGTCCTGCAGAACTCTTGCCCTAATCTCTCTTGAAGTTCGTGTCCTGCTTGACTTCACATCCAAAACAAGCTCCCAGGGTAGCAAAAATTTACTGATAAATGAAAAAATATATGACTTAGAATTACAACAAAACCTAAGCTCAACATTACAGGTATTGAAAAAAACCTGCAGTCACATCATGATGGCAAAATTTGAGACAGACTAGAGCCCAACTGCCACTGATTTTCGCCTGTGGAATCACACTCATGAAATAAAATTGAAAAGGTTTCAGTATTGTCACAGCTCCCATAAGCCAGGAGTGGCTGGCACCTGCTAATTTGCTAAAAAAACCCAGGCTTTCAATGAAAGGATTACTGATGTAATACAAAACATTCATGACTGGCTGATCCACAAATATGAGCTACAATGGGTTTGGCAACACTGAGGGCCTTTCAAGCAGGGCCAGAATAAAAACAAGTGATTCTACTTTAGCCACGAGTGATATTAGAATACTGACCTGCTCAGAGCAGCTAAAAGGCTTTTAAAAAAAGGAATAAGTAAAGGATTTGTTGTGTCTAAGGGCAGGAAATACTACACAATTAATTTTCCTATATGTTACAGTACTACTGAAAGATTAAAGTGAAAAAATGTAGGACATGGTCTAAACAAATCTTCTAGCATTATTAAGTCTGTGCAACAGCATGTGACTAATGTTCACTGGCAAAATTAAATGCAACTACAAAAACTCTGAGATCTGATTATGGCAATTAGGAATTATCCATACAATGCAGCCTGCCCATTATCAGCCTACCCCTGCAGCAATCTCCTGCTAGAGTTTGTTACATTCTTCCTAAAAGCAAGAATTTTTGCCCATAATTAGTATTTTTCTCCCCATGTTGAATAAATCATAATGTTGTTGAAAATACTGTTCACAGTCAATCAGGGCTTAAAAGATCCTAAACATGAGAGGGGATAAACACTAACAGCATCAGGCACTGACTAATCATTTAATAACAACTTCTACCTAAGAAATCTAATACTTTTCTGGAAATACTCTGGATTAATGCCATCTCTGGTCACAACCAGAACTCAGCTAGGGCATCACATTTAGGAGGAATGGAGTTCATCACCTTTCAGAACAGGATCTCTGGGTTTTCAGCTCTGCAGTGGATGGGGTTGACTCAATCTAACCCTCATCTAATGTGACATTGCCATTGTGATATAAATAGTGTCTTATTTGCCTGCTTCAGAAGAACAATGTTAGTCAAGAAAAGGTCAAATGGTTTTGCCACAGGCAAAAAAAGAGCAAAAATCTTTCATAATTTAATACTGCTCTTTTTTTTTTTTTTTTTTGGAAGACAGGAGACTCCAGGTGCTAGTCACACAAGAGGGAGAGAAATACAGAAAAGAAGAGAAGGCATATTTATCTAGTCTGCAGCAGCAGAAAGCAATAATATTTCAATCATTTCTTAAGGCCCAGAGGAACTAATATTTACGTGGCATCTCACTGATCTCATCTCGACTTGGAATGCTGCAAACTGTGGAAAAATGCAGCTCAAACCTGCCTACTTTGGCAATGCAGAAGTTATAGCTGCAGGCACGTCTAGGACAGATGCACTGGATACAACTGATGAATGCCTTTCTTTTTCTTATTCCACAGTGCTTATTACATTGATGCTTTCAATTAATAAATCATTAATAAACATGACTTTTACCCATAGATAGTCACCAAATCAATCAAATTTTATCCAAATGGGAAAATTACAAGATTTTAAGTCTTCGACTACATTATACAACGTGAGCTTTCTACTAACCCTCAGATAAGGGGTATAGAAACACCCACGTTATTTATTAAGGCTGCTTTCAAGCAATTTTCTCATCCTACAGGAAAAAAAAAATTAGCTCTGTTCCAAAATTTACATGCAAGGCAGGCTGGAAAATTGATACACAACTGAACTAAAGAAACACAGAGAGCTGGGAAGTGAAATTTCAACAAATGACTTCACAAAGGTGACCCAAGGGCCGATTTATTGCTCGCTTGTATTGCTTCCAGCACAGTGGGAATCTGTGCACGTGGCAATACTGCAGTACTAATGGAAATCAGTAAACAGGGTCACACATGTCACAAGAGTTGCTTTTCATGTTCTAAAAATATTTGTGGGTCCTGCTTGCTGGAAAGGCAGTGACCTCTGCTTGTGCTGCCTGTGCTGGCTGGGTGTGCCCTGCACCTACAGCTCCCAGTGGGTCCAGGAGTGTGCATCCCACTGAAATACACTGCTAAACTCGTTATCAACCAAATTAGGAAGTAAAATAATTACAGCAAATTCCCCCTTGGGCCATTCTTTGCAGACTACAGAAGACTCTGAAGATACTCTGAAGCAGCTCACCTCTCCTGGGAAATGCCACTCATTGATAAACAATTGTTTATTATGCAATTAAGGTACAGCATGAGGTGAATGAGATAAATGAAGTGTCTGACTTGACTGGAATAGTGTGTTGGGCCCAGGCCCTGTGAGACACAGGCAGCTTGAGGGTTATTTTTGCACAAAACACCTTTAGGCAGTGACTTTATGTCTTGAGACCAAAAGTAACAGTGCAAAGGGCTAGGAATGCAGGAGGTCCCTCAGCTATTCTTTGCAGCCTGAATAAGAAAATAACGTAAGCAAGAGCAAAGACAACAAAATAACAGCAGTGAACCTATACAATCTACAGAAAGAGAATGAAAAGCTCCAGCTGTTATTCCAGCCTTGAAGGGAGGCGTCTCCTCGAGTCCTGAAGAGCAGAGACATTTTGCTTTGCACACTTGGTGGAGTTTTGTGGATATATTGAATATCCCCAGCTACTGCCAGAGTGATAACCTGAACCACGGGCAGCATGAGCAGGGAAAGAAAGGGCACACAGAGCAAAAAGAGCTTGCAGTGAAAGATCACTGCAGAAAAATGAGGAGGGAACAATGCTCAGCATCTTCTGGCTTCTTGAAATCAAACGTGTCATTTTACATCCTCACACACACACCCCAAATTAAATCAAATTTACGAATAAAAGCTCTTTCTTTCAACTTCCGAGAAGTTCCTGGAAATTCTGAGCATGTCAGCCTTTGGAAGGAAGAATGAAAATAAGGATTTGAAAAGAGAAGTGAAGACAAGCTTGATGTTTGTACAATAAAATGAAATCCAGAGCCAAAGCCTGAGAAAAACAAGGAAATTCAATAGTTCTAACACTGTTCTTTGTCAAACACTACACATTGAGGATTTGCATTTTCCAACTGCCATCTGGAAATTTTTTTTAATTTTAAATGCATAATGAGGAACTAAAGCAAGACAGCCTATACCTTCATGTCCTCAGGCTTTTTTGTTCCTTTGTTTGCTTTTAAACAAGGAACATTTACAGATAATGACTGGCTATGATTACTGAGAAATACATAAAGGAAACGAGTTTTTCAGAATGCCCCATCCAAATGCATTAGCAATTAGAACCTCCTCAAGTTTCCATTAGTCTGTCAAAACAAGAAATAATCTCATGGCAGCTGACTAAAATTCTTAAAGATTGTCACATTGATTGAATTTCAAAGTATAGACTTACAAATTCGTAGTCTCCATCCTGTGGTACTTTCCAATCAGATGAATTTTTTGTCTGGCCAGAAACATTCTTCCCAAAGCTATTGATTTGATTCTCCTTCTCCTTCTGTTCAAAGTATTCTAGGAATGATGGTCTGGCTGGCTGCATAGTTTCATCTCTCCCTGGAAATATTAAAAATAAGAAAAAAATAGTTGTTTTGAAAAATACAGCTTTGGTTATACAGCCCTACATCATGCCCAAAAGTGGTTTTATTTTTTTCAGCACACACTAAATCACACAGGACTGCTAAAGTATTTGCTAAAATACTATTTTTCAGCAGCTTTTCCATCATAAAACTGACTGCACAGTGAGAAAAGTGGAGAAGGAAAGCTGAAAGCCCACCAGAGAAGTGATTACAGTGCTGGAGGCCTTGGCCTCTAGACCTGTAATCCATCCCTGACAGCACACTCCAGGTAACCAACTTCATGCACTGAATGCCCGAACTGAACAGCTGCTGGCGAGACAAAAAAGAGACAGGCTGGGCTTTTCCATCCCAGCCAGGTTCCATGCACTGCAAAATAAGCAAGCTTCAAAAATAAACAGTGCTGTTTTGCAAGCAGAAACTCATCTTTACGTTTGTGAACAGATCAGGACAAAACTGAGGCTTTCAAAGACCACAAACACCTTATAAATACCACTAAATTTGCCTTGGGTAGAAGTGGTCAATTGTTTTATATTGTTTGGGTAGAAGGGCTTATTTAGCTTGCAGAACTTGGGTTTCTTTTCTTTTTATAAACAGTCAGTAGGTGTTCAAGTTTACTGCCCTAGTTTTCTTTTTGTAAATTAAAATAAGTTCTTCTGAACCAACTTTCTTAGTGGAAGAAGTGCTTTGACTTAGACTCAAACAACCCAGATATACAGATTAACCATTTAGTTTGGGGCTGTAAGTAAAAAACTTGGGGTAATAAGAAATGGGAGGGCAGCTTCATTTGTAGGGTGATGACAGCACAATGGGGAAGGAAGTGATGAAATGTGAGAGGATGGAAATGCTAATTCCCAACACAGCAAAAAAAAAAAAAAAAAAAAAAAAAAAAGCCAAAACAGGAAGCAAACATGACATTTAACTTCACAGCAGGTCAAGGTTACAAAGCTTCCAGCATCTCCAAGGGCAGATTTCTTCAGCAGTGCAACCAGTCCAGCACCAGATGCTGCCCAGGCTCTGCACACTTAAACTGGGCTGTCCTGAGTTTCACCACAGCTAACTCCTTGACAAGGGTTTCAGTCCAAACTGAGGCAGGCTTGCACAGCAAATGTGCTTTAACAGGGCTGCAACGCAGCACCATGAGAGCTGCAGACACAGCTAAAGGCTGCTCACAGCTTTGCACTGCTCTTGAGGATGAGATGCTCCACCAAAATCTGTGAGCAGCACGGAAGCGAGCACTGTAACCCACTAAATGGTTTTGTTCTGTAACACAAGGTTCTCTAGAGTAAGTTACTCATACTTGAAACATATGTTTTAGGTGATGCAGAAACCATGTTTTTCAGAAAGCAGGATCAGGACTGGAGTTAACAGAAAATGGCATCAGGACAGCCTAAGTTTGGACTGTGGAAATAAGTTCAGTGCTGAATGCCATACGTTTGAAATAAATATAATCTGTCAGGCAGGCAACCAACCAAGAGTTTAGAGCTTCAAACAAGCACACAGGGGATGTCCTGAGATGGGTTGGCAGGGTCTGTGTAATGCAGAGACTCTCCCACAAGAATCTGTACAGAAGGCAGGCTGTCACAAAACAGTTCTCTCGAAGGACATGCAGCAGCGCTTTCCTCTTCAAAAAATATTAGCTGCTCTGGAAACTCATTAAGATTTAATCACAGAATATTATTCTTGCATATAAAATTGCCACCCAGTGATCCAGAACTTCCCTGGCAGATTATATCTGAACCTCAGAGAAGTCCTTGGTCAGATACAAGATACTCTAGGAAATTATTTGTCTATAGACAAGTTAAATACAGAACGAGTTTCTACAAAGTATGAGAAATCTTGGCAGGCTACTTGGGTTGTGATACTGAGAGAAGTGTGGTTCTGCACAGCCCTAAATGTCATGATGCATTTTGAAAAAGCCCTGCATCGTTCTGCCTCTCCAGGGCCAGCTAAAAGCTCAAGCATGAACTGAAGTGCTGATACTTTTGCACCATGACAACTGGAGCAAAGACAAATTATTATACCCCTGGCAGTAGTTCCCCTTTTTAAAAAAGCAAAACTAAAAAACTCATCACACATAATTAGATCAAGAAAGACACCTTCAGACCAGCAGCGTGAAGGTCAGGCAGAGAACACGTCTGCAAAGTGGAGAACAGATTTGCTGTTGGGAATAATTACTGAAATACAATCACAATCCAATTACTGCTGAGTGATAAAACATTTATTTAGAATGAAGTAAACACACCCCTTGTACTCTGCTGCAGCTCAGCCTGCTTGAAGCAGGAGGTAAGTTATTAGGGACAATCATGGCAATGTTTAACACCAACTAATTTTGTAGAAAGAGAGGAATTCATAACTAGCCAGGCTAATTTATACACAGCTCACTGACAGCCAGCCTGGGTGTTGGTAATTCAGACTTCCTAGGGGGAAAAAAAGAGAAAATCTAAATCACGTTTGTATTCTGTTTTGAAGACTACTGTTTGTAGCAGAGGAGACTGAGAAAGCAAATGTTTCACTCCAGTGACATTGGCTTATTCAGTTCTTTTCTATTTACTTTCTTAAAAACTGTTCACTCAAAATAGAGCTTAATTCAGAGTGTCAGTTAAAATACTCATGCTCATTTCCTCACATCTTGTGTTTTACCAAGGACTGCAGTATTTGCACTTGGCAGAAAAGATCTGCAGAGTCCCACCTCTCCAGCATGCCCAGGTGTCACTGGATGGCCTCCCTTCCCTCCAGCATGTCACCTGCACCACACAGCTCAGTGCTGTCGGTGCTAAAAGGAAGAATAGAGAAATTTATGTACCTATAGAAGATTTTCTTGCTGCCCTTGTTGTCCCTGGCCATATTTAATTCTATCAGGGTTTTAGCTTTCCTAACCTGATCCCTGGCTGCTCGGACAATGTCTGTGTATTTCTCCCAGGCTACCTGTCCTTGCTTCCACCCTCTGTAGGCTTCCTTTTTGTGGCTTTGTGAGTTTGTCTAGGAGACCCTTGTTCATCCATGCAGGCTCATGGCATTTTTGCCTGACTTCACCATTGTCAGGATGCATCTCCCCTGAGCTTGGAGAAAGTTAGCCTTGGATATGAACCAGATTTTTGGGCCCCTTTTTCCTCCACAACTTTATCTCATGATACTCTACCAAGCTTATTCCTGAAGAAGCCAAAATCTGCTCTCCTGAAGTGCAGGGCAATGAACTTTCCTTGTGACCTCCTCAGTCTCCCAGTGAGAGCATGAGGGGAAATGAACTGCTGCAAAGGGTAACTCCGCTGAACAAAAAGAAGAAAGTTTCACAGCAGGGATGGTTGTGCAACAGAATGAGACTGGAATGACTTTGCAAGGCCTTGAGCAACCAGATCTGACGTTGCACTCGTCCCATTCCAGGGACAACTGCACACATGGAATCAGACTGATGAGCACCAGAGCTCCCTTCCCACCCAAGTGCTTTTGTGGCACATGCTCTTCACACCCACCATCAGACACCTCTCGCCCTGCAGTCACCTTAGGCCCTGCAAAAACAATTTTAGTCACCAATTTAAGTACATTTACTAACCAATTTTAGTACAGTTAGTCACCAATTTTAGTACAGTTAGTCACCAATTTTAGTGCACGTCCACACATCAACACATAACACTGCATCTTAGTGCCGCTTTGTTTTTTAACTGATGTAAAGCAGAGATTGCTAACGGACGAACAAATGGGGAAAAAAGAGATGGTAATATAAAAGGAGAAATAGCTGTGATGCGGATCTAAGATATCTGAAATTTTAGTTGCTGCTATGATCTCTGTAGGGGTGTGGATGCAGCAAGACCGACAGAAACGCTGCCGGAGACAGAACGACATTACACCAAAGCAATTATCATCTCAGCACAACTGAATTCCTTTTTGTCAATCTTAGCACTTAACAGCAGTGTCATCTTTCCAAAGATGACCTGCTATTAATTCATCACAAGAGTCACACCACTATATCTTTAAAATTTTGATAACAGGCAGCCAAAGACAAAAATCGATCTCTGCTATTTGCAGAAGCAGATGCTGCTGAAAGACGACACCGCACCAAATACGTCTGTGCCAAAAAGCATTTAACTTCCTAATTTTATAGGGTTAGGCTACAATACGAACATTTGACAGAAAGTGAGATCACAACTGTGGGAGAGAAGAGCCTTTTATGAGAAGGTCACCCCGCGGTGACAAGAAAGGCTTCACTGTTGCATCTATTTTGGAATCTAAAGAATTGCTTGTAAGGATGAGCCATGAGAGCTCCCTGGAGCCATTAAAGGTCTATCATTTAGATATGCAGTCATCTTTTAGGAGCTATATTAATTACACAAATGGAACACCACAGCTCTGCTGGGGCTGGTCCAACTGACTGCAGAATTGCAGGTTGAGAGTGGCTGTGCAGAGCAGGGAGGGCTGCTCAGAGCTCAGCCTGTGTCTCGTGGAAAGCAGAGCCCTCCACGGAAAACTCACAGGTGTTGCCTGCTATTAAAGTCATGTTTAAAAAATACAAGAACATCAGTACTGTTGTGTCTGAGGACAGAAAAAGGTGTGAAACTAGTGGGTCCAAAGAATGCTGTAAGTTGTGCACAACAAATATCCCTGTAAACTTCAATTTCTGCGTTATCCTTCAGCACTGGACTGAAATGTCCAACTGCACGTGGCAGTGTGCAAGCTGGGACAGACCCTCTCCATGCACAAACAGCCCAGACAAGCCAAATGACAACTGACAGGTACAGGCAGGGCTCTGCAAGAAGCCAGCTCTTGAATCTTCTCCTCAGCCAGGCTACAGCAAGGGCAATGTGTAAGGAAACAACTGAGCAACAATCCACTCCTTCCCAAAAAATGTCACCTGTCTTAATAGTTGAGGGAATGGAATAGGTCGGTCTTAGGGGCTGACTGCAGCATAAAAAAACACCTCACATGAAGCAAAAGATGACAAACAAGGTGTGGAGAGCCTCCAAGTCATTTACATCTCCATATGATGCTGCAGAGAAAGCAGAATGATAAAGAAGAAACAGCCCAGTCAATCAAACCAGCAAGAGATTTACTTTTCATTCCCAGCAGTAAAGAACATCCATGAAACCAGATCATTTGCTATCATCTAGCCCCAGAAATCAAGACTCATTTCGTTGATTTTGTCAAATTAGCTTTCACAATTGAAAATTTTCAGAAGCTCACGAGCTTCAAAGGATGCTTTCAAAAAGAAAGGAAGATTTACAAAGACCTTCTATCTAGCTGAACAAGCTTGCTGAGCAATGAAACTAAAATTTCTGCTTTTCTCTAAAATTATTCTTCTCTACTCAACCTTGACATCAGAAGAATCCTTGCTTTATTATTCTTTCCTCTTGAAAGGGATTGCTAAGGTCTACCTAGGGTGAATATTCTGGAGTTACAAAGCTCGTCATGAGAGGGAGAGTAAGATAACCTCAAGAACACATTTTTTTGTGTGCACTTTACTCAAGGCAGTTTATACAGTTAATACTTAAATACCTGTTCTTGAAGTCACAATGATTAAATTTCCTCCCTATACCACAAAAATTGGAGCAGGAGTTATGGCTGGGAACAGTCAGGAGATAATGCTACAAATTAATTTACAATGAAGCTGACATAAATTGGCAACAATGATCAATTACTACATTAGTGATTTTGAACTAAAACGTGATCCTTGGTATATGTACGTGTATTTGTCAAAAATTCAGAGGCTGCAATCTATTAAGCCCTAGTCCTCACTAGTCTCAGTAAGCTGCTGCTTTCTATTCAATTATGTAACTTCAAGACTGAAAATACATATTTAGGATGCACAAAGAAGTGCCTTATGGTCATGTGTAAGCAACACTTCATTAATATTAAATTTCAAATGGAACTGCAGTTTGCTTTGGGCTATTTTTTAGAGATCACAGATGAACTTTAGCAGCTGGACAGCATAATTTGTACAGTCTGAAGAGGACTGAGTCATTTTAAGCTGCAGAGCAGAGAGATGTCAAATTACTCAACCAGAGCAAAACTTGCTCCATCGTTAATACGTTCATCCCATAACAAGAGGAGCTGAAATTTCTTCATATTAAAAGCAGAACACGTAACACTTTTTATCTCTTTATGAGGACAAGTCTTCCCATAATTATGGCCTATCTCAAATTAAATCAAACCAAAACACTCCCAACAGGTTCTGCTATTAATAAGAAACTCCTAAATGAACATAAAAATCAACCTCAATCTCTTAATGAATAAAGTGTGAAAGACATCTAAGGAGAAGAGCACCAACACTCACCCACAGCTGTAACATCTATACTGAGAAGCCTTCCAAAAATAGGGGAGGAAATCCTTACAGTAATTGAAGGTGCTTAAGGCCAGGTTACCTCCTTTAATATCTCCTCTGCTTTAAATCTCAGACATGATTATAAATATAGGGAAGATTTCCTCCTCCATCACAGATTTTCAGTGGCCGCCTCATGTCTTTCACCTCATTAGCTTGAATTGCTAATTTAGTCCAGCAGCTAATTCTAGTGACAGCGAGATGTGAAGGTGCATGGAGAAAGAAGTGAACATTTCCTATTCTGCATCCTCTGGCTCAGCTCCTCATAAATCTTAATGAGAAACAACCTCATCAGCAGGGATGAGGTGCTTCACATCCAGCACCTGTGGGTAACAGCTCAGGCTCCTCAGATGGCACAGAACCAAGGAAGCACTTCCTAACTCCCTTTCTATTCATAAGCCAGAAACTCGTTTGCTTATCTGGAGAGAACAGAAAACAACATTGCAATGAACATTTTTTTCCCCTGAAGTTTGAAAATCTGCTGGTAGAAACAAATTTGGTTTTGAACTTGTGCAGCGAAGGAATTTAGGAGTTTACACTTTTTCTTGCTCCTGCTTAGGAGTAAGGCTTTCTTCAGGATTAATTTTGATCCAGTAGGGAGTGAGTTTATTCTTAGAAGAGGCAGGTAGGCTCCAGTTTGCCTTTTTGTGCAAATGCATGAATGTGCATAGGGCAGAGATGTACTTATAAAGTGATTTACTGCTATTCTGTCTCTTGCTTGAGTCTCCTGAAGCACACTGCCTCCCGTACAATGCTCAGGGCCCTGTTAATCACACCTCCCATCTTCTCCAATAAAAAATGCTTCTGTCCAGAAAAAAAAATGTCCCCTACTTTCTATCCCCTACCCTACTAAATACAGGAGTGCTCCATAATAAACTGTTAAAACCATCAAAAATAGCTCTGTTAAACACATACATCCTTTCTCCAATTTCAGTATATCTGGAAAGATAAACAGATAATTAACTTTGTCTTAGCACTGAAGCTTTGTCAAATATGCAGGACAACCAAAGGTTGACAAGCATCCCCCTTAGACCCTGGATTTAACTTCTCTTCATTCTCCAGCCTGCACAGAGCCAGTATTTCAATTACAAGGGCAAATGTTCAAAAAGAAAAACAAAACACACAACAAAAGCCCCACAACAAAATGACAGCACACACAACACCTCCCATCCCTCAAAAATGCTATCTGCATGTTCACACAGCTTAATAATCTTGCTGACCACTGCTTATGTCAAGCTTGCCAGCAAGGCTGCTATTGAAAGTCAAAAAGCAACAAGAACATTTCTCTGTGCATATTTGCATTCTCCACACCCCAAGAGTGGCAGTAGGATGATTCTTACTGTTCGAGAACAATTTAATCAATGTAGGAGTTTGTATAAGCAGCATGTTATTTAAATGCATAATGCTGAGAGTGTTTTATGGTTCAATTATGACTAAATAGACCAATTTGCTTTAAACACAGAACTACACCACTGGACATTAATAACACTAAGTAGAGGGAAGCTGCTGCAAAGAGCTATTATTGTCCATGGAGCAAACCAGAGGCAAAACAAGCACCTTTGGCCAGTATCTTTGACGCACACATGATGTAAATCCTGACAAGACGTGGAGATATTCTCCACAGTAGCTGCATGAGCAATTTGGATAACGTGCCACTGCACTGTCCTGGACGACTAATGATATTATCATCTATGGCTACCTCAGCTATACCCCAGTAATGCTTTAGTCAATTACAATATTAATGCAATCACATAATCCTTCTGCCACCCATTCTCATTCTGCTGCTCACACTGCAGGTTTTACAGTCATTGCTTTACGTGAAAAATCTCAGGTTAATTCATGGGGAAAAAATGTTTCCTGAGTCTTGGCAGAAATATTTCTCTGGCTTAGGTTTAAGTGTCACCCACTGGATGTCTCACACAGCCACCAAGATGACAAGCCTGCTCTGAATCATTTTTCAAATAGGAAATTGCCAAGTTTGCATCTTAGCTCATTTAATTTGCTAATGAAGCCCAATTCCCCCTCAAAAGGGGAAATACTTTTTTTAAATGACACAACCATGCTTAGCAGTGTGGGCATGGTAAAAGCACAACAAAACCCAAGCCATCTCAAACTGTGTAAGAATGAAGCCTGGATTTTTTTATTTTTTTTTTATTTTGAACATTTACAAACTCCATAGAATTTTTTCCAGCATATTACATTATCAAGGTAATAACACAACAGTGTTATTAAAGCTTCTGGTCTACCTCTGCTTTACCAAATCCTGCACTGAATGTGTGCCACATGAACAAAATCCCCACACCACAATCCTTGCCCTGTCTCCAGATTCCTCATTTGTCTCCACCCAAACACCAGACAGCCCCACTCACACTACTGCTGGCATTCCCCAATATAATTCACAATTATTTGATGCTTAAACAAGCAAGGTGTACTTTAACATAGAAAATAGGGCAGACTATAGTACTAGACAAACTAGATCCAATTTCACTTGGATCTGATCGTATTACGGTGTTCAAGGAAGGCAACATTATTATAAAATTACGTTCCACTCTTTAAATCAAAGAGACAAATTCATGCCAAGATTCCACTATCTAAACAAGTACGGCAAGTAAAGCTGAAAAGGCAAGAGTAAAAGCATAAAAAGTAAAAAATGCTTCACTATTTACTAGCACTATATATTCTCTCATAGAAAAATTTAGAAAGGACATTTCCAGACATATTAACAGCTCAAAAGTTATTCCAGCTCTCAAGCACAATGGAAATGTCTGTTATTACAAATCATTGCTCATCTATAGCTCTCCAGCTACATTTAAAGTTTTCCTGGAATAGTTTAACTGCAATCCATAAGTAATCTTTCAGCAATCGATTTAGAAGTAAAATGTGTCGCAGCACAATTTAGTATCTGCGGTCTCAGGCAATCACTTGAGTGCTTTCAGAACGTGTAACAGAATGTCACAGTGACATTTTTAATGCTGCCTGACTATTTATATTGAGTGCCCAGAATAAAGCCAACCAAATGAAAGAATTTAAGCAAACACAATTAAAGCTCCATTGACTGCAAAACAAAACTTCCCCTACAAAGCAAAATGCTGGAATTTAAGATTCCTCTGAGCCTAAGAAGTCACAAATTGATTTATGCAAGAACCACTTTCAAGTCTACTGGAAGTTGTTTGCACTTTCAGGGCTATTGGAAGTTGTTTGCTAGAGATTTCTAACACAATCCTATCTATAAAACACTGAAATACAAAAACTTACATGCTTTTTACCTTAAAAAGAAAATACAACCAAACAAAAAACTACTTAAGACACGGATTTATTTTTTTTAATTAGAAAGGAGGGCTAGAACACAACTTCAGAAACCTGCAGTTAAAAAGCTCAGGACATCTAGGGAAGCTATAATGCTAACAAACCAGAAGTTTTCTGTTCACTTAAAAATAGGTTCTGTTGTGAGTCATAACACAAAGTGCCAAAAAATATATAGATGTCTTTAAAAATACGATTCAGTAAAGCTCCTTAAAACTCAATTGTTCTCAAAAAGCATTATTATATTTATATTAAAGATTACAAAAAAGCACTTTCTCCAGAGGGTTCTGCAGCAGGCTGATGAGCTTTAGGGCTAAATGCATTTAACTGAATGTTATGAATATGCAAATGGCAAGCTGAAAAATAGAGCTGCAGGGAATTCTCTTGAAGGGCAAGCTGCTCAGAGACACTGCCTTGCATCCCCAAAACAAACTGAGAACTGCCCCGTGCAGCAGCCAGCATTGCAGAGCTACACTACCAAAGGAGGAAGAGAAAAGGGTGTTAAGGTAAAGTTATAATTTTAATTAACATCAGATTTGCTGGAAGGAAGCTGCAAGCAGGCAAAATGCAGCATAGCCTGCAGCAGAGTGGGCTGACAGGGCATCACCAGTGAGCAGTACAGCATCCCATCTCTGCCACACAGCCAGCCCTGAACACCTTGCACAGCAGCAGCTGAAGAACAGAGAGCTTCGAAGGAGCCTGAAGTCTAAGGAGGGTTTAAAATAAAGTCTCCACTTCCCAGCCATGGAGATCTCGAGGTGTCAGAGCTTGTTGTGCAGCTCCCTCTTGAGGGTACAGGCTGCCCTGTGGTAAAGGCAGTGCTGCATCCTCGTAACTCATTCTGCTCAAAACCAGAGCATGTCCTTGCTAAAGAGATACTATCAAAGGCATCTCCTCAAGCCGCTGAACACCACCTCACAGACAGCTCTAGGTGCTTTTTGACTTACAAGCACTGCAGCCTTACAAAGATAGTGAGAAGTTAAGCACACATCAAACACCCAAAGATAAACTCAGGAGGTGTTTCACTTAAACAGTGCTGGCAGAGCAGGAGCACCAGACAGCCAAACCTCTGATATTGTGAGCCATGAAATAGAACACACACTGATGATTAGAAACTACCAGTGTGTTGGTAAAGAAACTGCAGCTTCACCAGGTTTATTTAATACTGTTGAAATGTCCCTTTTTTGGATGACATTTTAGCTGCACTAAGTATCCATCCACCTCCTTTCTAGACAGACCTTGTTCCACCACACCGCTGTTTTTGCTGCTCCATGGACTGACACCTCTGGGTTTTAATGTGCTGATTCATGTTTATCAAAGTCTGGAAAAATCTTTAAAGGGATTCGGCTGAAATCTCCCTCTCAAACCCAACATCGTTTCACAAAGCTTCAAAGGGACAGGGAAGAAGCTTTCAGCACAGAAATTCCTGAGGAAAGGGTTTTTCCAAACTCCTGGGAAGAACAGCTAAAGGCTCAATATCAGATGGCCAAGGAAATCTTTGGAAGCAGTGCCAGAGCCAAAAGAACAAGCCTTGCACGTGATGGTCATACTTGAGTACTGCTAAACCCTCAGTCAGCATTTTCCCCTGTCCTTAGGCAAACAAACATCCAGGCTGGTCAGTTGAGTCATCCCTGACTACCTCTGCCTCAGGACTGTGAGGTTAACAAACCAGTGGGAATGGACTTCTATGAGAATCCACAATTCACAAAAGATTACTTTTCTTGTAATCATACTTTTCTGGGAAAGCTCTCCCTGCCATTTCTTTAATCAAAGAAATATTTTCAACCCTTTTCCAGCTCAAGCTGTAAGGTCTTTCACAGACTATCAGTCACATAATTTTAAATCTTACATCCTCTGAGAAGGCTTGTGGCTTTAGCAAGTTTTCCTGTTTTAGGGCAGCACGGATTTCAACTTGAATGTCTGAAACTGCAACACAGCTCATTCTGTTGTCCTCAGTGACTACAGGAACACTAAAGAAGCACACCAGTCTAGAGAGATGCCAACCCCTCCCACTGTGTGTCCTGCTGGGATGAAGCCTGCAATATATTTGTCATTTCATAAATCTGTCTCTTCATTGAATGCATCACTCCTAAAACAGAATTACTGCTTTCAGAGGCCAGGTTACAGCCAGATCATCATCTACAGCAACACACATTGTGTGATTAACCCCTTGTTAGAGTCCCTCTCTACATTCTGTAAAAAATACAAAACCAGCAAAATAGGACTGACAAAAAACCCTCCCAAAACTACTAGCTAGAATCAGATCTTATTTGATTAACACAAAAGTTTATGGAAATTGTGCACTTCAGCTATACCAAGTGCACGACTACACACCATGGCTTGAAACTTGGACCTAGAAAAGTTTCTTTACTGCCAGAGGGCACTGACCTAAGAGTTTTAGCTCCCTACAACCAAAAGACACAATAATCTAGCAAAAATATCAAAACACGCTGGGAATACCTATCACAGCCTACATGAAGATGTAAGTAATAATCTAGAAGTCAGAGATGTTTTCTTACTTTTCATGGTGCCCTCCTCCTCTTCCTCCTCAGTGTTGATGACCATTGTGCCCAGCTGGGACTCCAGGGTGCCATCGTGCTCTATCATGGTGTTGGCTCCATCACTCATGGTGTTCACAGCTCTGATTGTGCCAGTTTCATCTCCACTCGCCCTCACCATGGTACCCGAATCCGTCTCATCCTCCTCCTGTTCAGACACGCCACAAACACAGATTTTACTGATGGTGGTGAAGTCCTATGAAGAATGCATTCTTAGTATTTAAGTATCCTTAGTATTTAAGGACACTGGCAAGTCACACTAACTCAGAGGTTTTCACAGACACACACAGAAGCGACGTTTGGTTTATGCACTTTGTTCTCTCCCTGTCGTCTCCAAACAGGTAATGAAAACTAATGAACACTTTTCTGCCAGCATGATAAATAAGAGAACAGATAAATAATCAGCAGAAACTTCCCAGTGCAAGTTGTATCTCATTTCTGAGCTGGTGAAGTAAGTGTCTGTGTAAGAGTAGATTAGAGCACTCAATCAGTCATTAGTGTTTCTACTCATGCAGGCAATTCTAGAGCTGACCCTAACCCACTGTCTCCAGTGGTACAGCTCACTGTGAGGTACCAGTTACTTGACAGGTCTAAGTCTGGAAACTATGTGGAACACGGAAAGAAATGCCCCTGGATCCTGGGTTTTTTGGTTTTGTTTTTTTTTTTTTCCTATTTCTAACATTTAGCATTTAGGTAATTTTACTCATTATAAACTTCAGGAGCACTGAAAAAAAAAAAGAACCACATTTGCAAATCTTTTAAAAGGATTCAAATGAATTATCAAAGTTTGGTGACTTTTTTCAATGAAAATGACTTTTTATCTTTTTAATTTTTTAAAGGGACTAATAACAAAGGTTGGAATTACTGCTGCCAAGACTTAGGAGATTGATTTCTGTAGGAAAACACAACCTCTTCAAACCAATTCTGTCAGAACAGCTTCCTGGCAGAGTTATTTCAGCCAAAGGTGGCAGTTTTATCAGGTGGCATGTGCTTCACTAGGTGTGTATTGTAACTAGGATATCATGAAAAACAGGGTCAAGATTTCCACAATCCATTTGGTTTCTTGGAAGTGTGGACCAGCTATCCAACTGCATGAGCACAAGTCCCTTTCTAGGTTTACAGTAGAGTTTCTAGGCATCTCACCTTACATGAGATGCTCATGTTCTGTTCTCAGGATGAAGTTCACATTCCTTATGTGACCATGGCCTTACTGATCTGCGTTTGTGTTAGAAGGAAAACACACAGGAATTGCACATCAAGCTGTAATACTCCATCTCAATGCCATGGAAAGAGAGAAGTCACCTCTCCACGTTCTGGTGTCCCCAGCATTTTACCTGTTGTGTCGAGTTTCTATAAAATTTACTTTCCAATCTCAAAACCAATAGCAAGAGAGGAGAAAACTACACAAGATGTTAACAGAGGAGAATTAATTTTGTGCGGAGTTGAGTGGGTGAGAGGAAGTAATAAATTTGTTAGCTACACATCATTTAACAAAGGACTACACCAGAAGTTTCCACAGCACTCGGGAAGCGTTTGGGAAGCTTTTCTGCTAGCAGACACGGAGTAGAGAAGCTTCAGAAAAATACACACACCAACAGAGAGGACTCAACTCCACTACATAGACACCACCTCTCAGCATTGTGGCCCCAGATCTGTCAGAAATGAAGAAGGGATGGCAAAGACAAAACTTAGGGTAGGGACAGTACTCGTAGAATTAACATCATGGCAACATGACCAATTAAGTTACTTTCACACTGAATAGATATCCAGTCCTAGACTGCAAAACCAGATGCACAATTCAGCACAGATACCATGGACCATGCTCCTCAAGTGTCACCCCTGAGCAGGGCTGGCATACAATGCCTTGTGCTGCCCATTTCATTTACTCAGGCTGAAGCAGGCAGAGCCTTAAAACCCAGCTTTTAACATGCTTCCCAAATTCACATGCTGTCACCACTGAAACAAAGAGCCAGACTGAAATTCACAGCAAGCCCTGAACACTTCCCATGCCCTCACCTCAGGCTTCTGTCGGTTGCTCTTGTGTAGAAGAAAGTTTCTATAAGGGATGTTCTAAAGCACAATAGTAAAACAACACAACAGACTTATATCACAGTGCATCAGAGATGATATTAATATTCTATACGAGGAGAGCAGTCTAAGACCTGAACCTACAATGAAAAAATCTGCACTACTGCATAAATAATATAATGTAACTGGGAAAATGAATCAAGTCTTCTGCATACAGCACTTTGTAGCCCTACTCAATCCCAGCTGTCAAGCTACACTATAAGGTGAACAGTACCCCACACATGCTGCCTGTCCCACTCAAATACAGCTTGAGCAGGGACCAAGCATCAGGTTACACAGTCATAAAGTAGAAAACTCCAGAACTAAGTCAAATCCACTGGCAATTGCACAGAATATTGCAAAAACAAAACCCGACGCATTTAAGCCTTATGAAAGGAGCAAGAGTTTGGACTTTGCACACTGCTGCTATTAAATACTCACTGAATTTTCTTCATCCTCTTGATCGAGCTCACGCTGCTGTGCCTCTTGGCGTTTCAGTTTGATGTCCATTGCTTCATTAATCAGGTCCCGCAGAATTGATACTCCTTTGGCACTTTTAACAAATGGATGCTGAGAAATATTAAAAAAAAAAAAAAAATTAGCACTGCACCCAAGGCAGGATGGAACAGTAAAACACTATGGCCTACTTCAAATCAAATTGGGGTTTAACTCGAAACATGACTAATATGAAGATCCAGTTCTCCTGTTTGGCACAGGAGGGAGACCTTCCACCCTCCAAACAAGATCAAGCTGCAAGGGCACAAGTGATGTGAGACCTTGGACTCATTCACCTCCCACAGCTCTGCTAACTTCTTTCTTTAGCTTAGCTGTCAAGAACTAATTACACAGACCATTACCATGCCTGGAACATTCTGAGCAACCACTTACATTTAGCCTGCCCTGTTTTGTGTTTTAACAGACGTTTTCTTGGCAGTGCTGGTGGGAGTTTGAAAGTAAAACAACAAATCCAAACCAAACCAAACCAGCAAACCAACAACAAACTCTGCAAGCCAAAAACAACAAAAACAACCCAGGGAAGACAAAGGAAGTTGAAGTCAGACTGATTCTTAGAGAAGAACTGAAAAGTTGAAGTTGAGCGTGAGATTTTTAAAATGAGTAATTAAAAAGTAAAATCTGTAGTGAGCAGGAGCAGCAAGAAACAAAACCAACATCTCAAGAGCCACACAGCACAGCCTACCCTGGGCAAGCCTCCCCCAGAGATTATGTTCTCCTAAGAAAAGGCAGACCTGCAGCAGCTGTGTTGCAGTGGCTCGCTGTTCTGGGCTCTTCACAAGACACTGCTTCACAAAGTCTGTGAAATTGTCTGACCAGAGCTCTGGCTTCCGGAACGTTGGAGGGGGATTGGTAGGAATCATGAAAATTGCCTGAAAGCAGAAGAATATTTCAGATTTTGCACAACAAGGCTTAAAACCAACACTTAAACATAAATACACCCAAACACACACTGGTACTAAATATCAGCGGACTTTTCAAGGTGCTGCTTCTGAGGAGTTTGTGCCAGAATTACACACAAATCTGCTCACAAGGGTCAAGCAGCAGGAAAACAGACCCTTCTCACTAGGTGCTCACACCTGGCTGAGCCATTGTGTGCCCCAAAAGCGTGAATCTGACATTTTTCAGTCTTTAAAATTTGTGCTTGCGTTAAAAAAAAAAAAAAAAAAATCCACTTTGGATAATCTAACTGAAAATATCCTTCACATCCAACAAAGAGCATCAGCTATGTCTTAACAGAAGAGGATTGTGATTGTTTTTTATTCCCATGCAGATTATTCTTGACAAAGACCTATTTTTTCATTTAAACAACAGTAAAAAGAACTGACAGGAAACAACTTGTTCCATACATAGAAGGCAAGATTGCATGCTGATATGTGATTCAGCCAGCTTGATATCAAACCTTTTCCATAAAGCAATGCATTTAAAGCCACAGTCCTCACCCTCATGGGATGAATATCTGCATATGGTGGCTTTCCTTCAGCCATTTCGATTGCAGTGATTCCCAGGGACCAGATGTCTGCCACACAATTATACCCAATTTCCTGAATCACTTCTGGAGCCATCCAAAATGGGGTCCCTATGACTGTGTTCCGCTTTGCCATGGTGTCCTGAGGAGAGAAGGATAAAGATCCAGACAATAGCAACTGTATTAGCCACAAACAGTCATTAATGAATTATCACCCTAATTATCTTGTACGTGTGCACATTATTAGACTCAGCAAGAATAGAATATGGAATTCTGCAAAGAAAAATTAAAATGTGCTCACAGAACTTAAAAGTGTCCTAAAAATACCAGCAAATGTTATTGCAAACCATTACTTACTTGTAACAGCTTCCACAGAGGAAGATCTGCTCTAATCTGCTGCTGGTTTAGCACCTCACATTGACACAAAGTGCTAAAAACCAGTCATGAACAATTTGTCCATCTCCACAATCCCATCACACTCACAGTGAAATGTACACAGCCACCCTGGGTTTACTTACTGTAAGTTGTCCTGCCACTCCAAAATCAGCAAGTTTAGCATGTCCCTCTGTATTTAGCAATATATTTCCAGCTTTGATGTCCCTGTGTATTTTCCTCATAAAATGCAGGTACTCAAGTCCTTTCAGTGTCGATTGCACTATTGTAGCAATTTCCTCCTCTGTGAGCTGAAGAAGGGAAGAGTTACTGCCAACATACCAGTGGCTGAGACACAGCACTATTGTGCTTTGGTCTGTATTTTACTGAGATTCACTAATTGCCAGTTAATTGCTTTCACTAAAGGTTGCCATACCAATGGGGAATTTAGTGAGTGACTTAGAGAATTATGTAGCAGATCACAACCAGCATACATACACACACTACCACATTTCACATGCCATAACCCTTTCTCAACTAGTAATTCTTATCCTGCAATAACCAAAGTAAGGCAAAGTAGGGTCTTGCTTGGAATCAACTTCCTTACTTCAGGAAAGCCAACACCTCAAAACCTGCTCCACCAACTAAATTATCCAGAAAACTGGTTACATTGCGTTTTGGTTTTTTCATTTTCAGAGGAACAAAGAACCCACATCTCAAGTTATGGCCAATGGTTGTATCAGGCACTGAACACTGAGAATTATGCCCTAACTACTCAGCTTCCTTGAGCTGCTGGACACCCATATTCCCATCCATATACTCAAAGGAGAAAGGACATACAGTTTTATTTCGTAATCGAATGATGTCAGACACAGATCCAGCACCACAGTATTCCATGACTATCCACAGGTCTGTGTTCTTAAAATAGCTGCCGTAGTATTTCACCACATGAGGACTACAAAAAAAGAAGGATAAGGCAAAGGGTCAAACACCAGTAACCAGCATCACTGAATAAGCACAATACACTGCAGAGATCCTAAGTATATTTTAGAAACTCAGTGCTGAAGTGCCACTGAAATCCAGATCAGAAGTATTCTAGGACACCCTGAATTCTGCACAGGGCTACCCAGTCCTGCCAAGCCTGTTCCCACAGCAGGGCTCACATGACCTGCCAGTAAGTCACTCCAGGGAGCTAAACTGTCCAACAAATCCCACGGAAGCAAGGAGTGATTAGCCTTCAGTCTGGTTCAGCTCCCTGAACCAGGTTACAGCAGGGTCAGTGCTGGGGCAGGACAAGGGAATGGGAAACAGGCCACAGCAGTCCCTGGCAAAACTGCTGCAGAACATTTGAAAACAAAGGGAAACATTAAATAAAGCCCACAATTTGCAGGAAAATATGCTCATTAAGACAAATGTTCCCCCACTACCACATGAACCTACTTGTCTCTTTGATTTAGTCCAGGATACATTTTAGGATCTCAGTACAGCCTAAGACTCTGTCTCAGTCAGCTATCTGGCTGCCCAAAAAAGCAAACAACCTAGTGAAGTACACTGTTCAGAAAACACATGTGTCCTCTGTCCAGCAGAAACTAACAGAAAGACTGTCCCTGATTTGATGGGAATGGAGCTAAGGAACGAAAGTGTGTTCAATCTACTCTCTGCTGACCATTTTCTAATGACAAAGTCTAAAACTAGCAAGTCAGTCACACTGCACAGTGTCTCTTAATGCTTGCACAGAAAATGTGATGCTCCAGTGATTCACTCCCTCTGCTGTTCACGACTGTAAGGTCTCACTTTAAGCCTTACAATACTAATATTTAATTTAGGAGAAAGTAGTAATGCATTTCAAGTTACGCAGTAGGATTTTTCAGGAACAATTTCTTTTCAAGGTACACTCTGCTGCCTGCCCCTAAGTCATCTTCATTTACTGACAGTGAGAGTGGAATGCAATAGTGTAAGTGATTGGGACCACAGTTTTATACTGCTCAGGTAATTTATTCTAAATGGCTTTCCCTGCAGGAAGTCTTTCTAAGTAATGCTTCCTAAGGCCAGATTCTTAATACTAAAAGAAATTAGTGTATTTTTAACCTTCAGCCTTGGAGTTTTAGAGGGTCTTCCCTACCCACAAGCTCTTCACTGGCTAAGTCACTGCAGCATCTTTTCCTATAAAAACATGCACAAAGGGGGACAACCATCAGCCCAGAGAGCTGCCAGCGGGTTATTCTGGGGATGCTCAGATCAGCAGACAGCTTGTACTGCAGCAGAGCCTGCAGAGTCAGTCCTGCAGGAAGGACAGTCCTGCCACCCGAGCAGGTGACAGCACGGAGGTCGTGCACATGCAAGAGCAGTCATGCATTCGTGGCACTCATCCCTTTAAAAAAGAAACAAAACACCTCCTTCTAACAGTTTTCTATGCCTTGCTGGGAAGCCAGCAGCCCTGTGTTCAGCACACCATGAAGTTCCCACTGCCCAAGAAGTGGCAGTGCCCGGGCAGGATGGCAGTGACAGCTCCCACACCTGGCAGCGAGCGCAGGGTCACTGCACTCAGCTCAGTGCTCTCTCTTGCTGCAAGCTGCATTTTTGCTGTCTTACCTTTGCACTAGCCAAATGGTCAGCTAAGGTGACTCAGTTGATACCAGGTAACTTGATTGCACAAGTCCAGCCTTTTAAAAAACATTTAAGGCAACATCATGGCTTTCATTTGATTAAATGCCAGGTGACAGCTGATGCTTTTCCTTGCACCCCAATAAAGGGTTTTGCACTGCACACTTACCTGTCACATTGCTGCATTATGGATATCTCCTTTATGATCTCTTGCAGGTCAGATTCCACAGGAACTTGTTTAATTGCAACAACCTGACCCGTTTCTTTATGGATGGCTTTGAACACGCTGCCATAAGAACTAGAAAACATAACATTCAACAAACACTGAATATAGTAATGTTTAAAAAATGCAAATATTATGGCTTTGCTTTTTGTGAGTGTAACCATCAGGTAAAACATTAACTATCCTTTTATTAAAAATATTTTGTATTTTAATGTAAATAATCAGCCCATAAACTTCTAAACACTGTAATACAAATAAGTCAGCACACTGAGACAGTGAGGAAAGAGCACACCACCATTACACTGACCACAGCTTTGGAATGGCCTTTTGCACAAATTCAACAACTGAAATTCTCCTTTTCCAGCACAGAGTACAAGTTGTTCATCAGTAAGATGAACAACTCACTGAGCATCAGAAAGAGCTACAACTCTGGTCAGAGAGGTTTGCTTGTTCCTGTCAGATATTATCATTCTTATTTCCAGCTTCTTCACTTACAGCAGCCAGGCAGATTTACAACTCAGCCTTTCTAAATGAACTGCTTAAGGCAGTGAACATGTTACTCCTGGAGTGTTCCCATGCTGCTCTGCCTCACCAAAGGGCACAGAGTCACTGAAGTTCACTTCCACCAGGCAGATCTTCCACAACAGGTACCAGGGATGAACTACAAAATCTCTCGAGCTCCCACAGAGCTCTACCATCTTCAGGCTGGCATTTTTCAAGAACTTTTTAACTCCCTACTGCTGACCCACACCTTGCAATTTGGATTAAGATATCTCACTCTTTATTCTGTTATTAACCAAATACTGTCACTATGTCAGTAGCTACCTTTCAGAAACAGGACCATGACAAAAGTGAGACATCAGAGTCCTCTGAACACACCTCTGTTACACAGATGTGCTCCTAGAAAAATGTACATTGGGCCCTGGAACACAAAACATACCCTTCTCCAAGCTTCTCCAGGACATCAAATACTTCTTCAGGTTGTTTGGTTAAACTGTCTTCATCTAACTTCTTCAGCTGCCTGTATGGGTAAGAAGAGAGAAATTATTACATTTAATATTATGGCAGTTTGAGCTCTTCTGAAACACAAAAATAAATAGCACCATTTCAACATAAAAAAGGTTTAGTATGAAGTAAATTGATTATAAAGTAATGATGAGGTAACCAAATATTATTAACATCCAACAGCAAAAAAGGATGGGGAATTACAAAGAATATAATGTGAGCAGGCCCACAAATGTACAGCTCCTCTTGGCAGAAATCAGTGTCGGGATCTATATGCTGGTGGTCACATCTCAACATGGCAGAGTCTTGAAGCCATTGAACAGATCTGATAAATTTCAGTATCTGGAATGGAAGGATACCTACCAAGGCCATAAAAAAGGGAACATGATCTTCCCTGACGCTTAGAGTATGAGTGGAATACATTTATTGGGAGGCAGGAGGAAATACTGCTCTCACTTGTACATTTTTAACATCAAAATGTCAGATCTTAACTTCACGGGCCAGGATGTATCCTAGGAAAATTCTATCAGGAAAAAGGATAAGGGAAACAGTATCTGACTCTCAGGATCTTAATGCCATCCCTCTTAAATGTATTGCTAATAAAAGTGAGCTGAAATAATTTCTAGGAATAAAAACCTGCCATGTGCTGTGATTCTTCACATGCCCCCCCCCCCTTCCCCCAGTACAGCTTTTAGGAAGATCCCGTACACAAAGTAACAAGAAGAGCACTCATATTTATTTGAGTGTACACTGGAGAGCTGTTCACCAAACCTCCTGAAACAGCTCAGGACTACATAACAAAAAGGGCTGAAAACAGTATTTTATTGTCAGTGGTAAGAGTATCCAACAGCACACAAACAAGTGCTCTTTCATTTTCACGTGAACTGAAAAAAATCTGAAACAACAATAAACAAAACCAAAAACCAGCCAACAAAACCCCCTCCAAGCTCCCTAAACCAGCTCATACAAGTTTTTTAAACACAGAAAATTAAGAGTCTCCGAGTTTTTAGCACTGACTGGTGTTTAAAGTAAAACACGCGTGGTTGCCTGCAACTGCAAATTACTCCTGAAAGCTCTTACAGCTGCTGCTAAAGATCAGCACTCCAGTGACAGGAAGACTGATTTTTATACTAAATATATAACTTTTTTCTCCAATTTCTTCAGAAACAGAGTGGAATGCCATTCATTGACCCTTGGCTATTATGTTTATGTAGAAAAGCCACACTGGGAGGAGCAGCTCACGCATAGAGCACATACAATGGCTTCCTGAAGCAGAGGAAACATTATATAGAAGCAGACTCAGGAAGTGGTGAAATACTGAAAGCAGCTGCTAGCTTCCCTGCTCAGATAAGCATTAAACAGAATTTACTTGTCCCTGTGGAAACGGAGAGGGAAGAAGGTGTGGGAAAAGGGGAAAAAAAAGTAATACATGCACCAGAAAGCACATAAGCCACCATTTCCAAGGAGCCCAAAAAGTGGTGACGCAAGAGGCAGACCCTTCCTGTTAAAGTTGAGGCCCAAATTCTGCTAGCATAAAATGAAAAAAAAAGGCTTTTCATATACCCAAACACAATAATGATAACTACTGTGCTTGCAGCAAACAGCCTAATTTCTACTATAGACCAGGAGCCCAGTTACTTTGCATATTCCTGTTCCTTCCAGTGCACTTGCTGCTGTCTGACACACTCTGCAGTTCTCCTGGGTGTTTATCCCACACAGATATAACAGCATCACAAACCCAATCTCACCTCTGTTGTTATTCAGATCTAATCTTTATCACCTGCCCCG